>JARQTG010000327.1:641-152818 GCA_030142615.1 Syrista parreyssii
TCGACAATGGAACCAACGTTCCATCTAGAAAATGTTTCTGCGAGGGAATAGAATGTCAACCTAGTGGAGTCTTGAACGTTTCTAGCTGCAGATTTGGAGCACCGGCATTTATTAGTTTACCACATTTTTATCTGGCTGACGAGAGCTACAGAGATTCCATTACGGGAATGAATCCAGATAAGGAAAAGCATGAATTCTCGATGACTGTCGAACCAGTAAGAAAAATATATATTTACATTATTCTGTACACTGTAGCGTGACAAATAGACACTGAAAATATTTTCTTAAGTTAAGCTAGAAAGAACTGTTCAACAAACATTTCAAAGACAAAATCATCTTCTTTTCGATTGTCCTTAGACAACAGGGGTACCGCTACAGGTCAGGGCCATGTTACAAATCAATATCTTGGTACAGCCAGACGATGCCATGTCGTAAGTATATTTCAACAAAAGTTACAACAAGCCTGTTGTGCAGTCTAATCATATTTTATTATTCTCCTCACAGGCTCTTCAGAAACATACCAAAAACGTACGTCCCCATGATGTGGTTTAGACAAGTGGCTGATCTGACTAGCAGTTACGCAAGTGAGATCAGGTTTCTTCTAATACTTCCAACGCTGGGTTATGTTACATTTTACGGTATTGCTGGAATTGGTGTACTCCTCTTCTTCATTGGTAATGTCTTATTTGTGCGAAGAAAATGGGACAGTGATGATCAACAAAGATTAATAACGACGGAGATTAACAATGACGTACCAATAATCGATGCATGATTTTGAATTATCTTCATTTATTTGATATTGACATTCATATCAAAAAGCAATGATAACCATTTTAACTGAACGTAGATGATTCGATTAATGTATGAACAAAAATTGCACATCATCGTCCGAATTTTTATTTTTCTTACTTTTTTATGCATTTCAACGATTTTTGCTTTCCTTCAGTGAAAACTTAAAAGCGGGACTGCGCGTGACAATGAACTGTATTGTATTGTATTAATTAGTGGCAAACAGCCCACATTGAGTGAGATACAAAGTGCCTAACACTTACATTAAACGTCTCCGGATTCTTAGTAGCAAAGAGAATACAAAGTTAGAATTATATAGATGACACATGTCTATACACACAATCAGCATTGTGTATATTATAATAAACAAATTTGTATATTCTCGTTAGACGAAAAGGAATAATAGTTACTGCTGCACTCGTTTGTTCTACACTAATGTTATTTGATCATTAGGCTAAAACAGAATTGAATTATACCTATGAGCGTTCCTTTTCATCTTGACGAACCATACAAGTTTCTATTGCTGTATAAAAGAATTTACTAATTGTTATTAACACGACTAGCCAGAAGTTCTAACCAAAATTGTCACAAAAACTGTTGTAATATTTTATTGGTTAATCTTTTCTGGATAGTTCTGTATATTGTATATATACTATAAATATTGTACATGTGTTTCACTTTTGTTTACGGGACTAGGATAGTGAGCCGAGTAATGTTAATACGATTTTTGTTTTTAGAGAATTTAAAGTGATCGTTACCTTATGGAAATCATCCACGGCATTGCAGCCATGATATTTCGAATTTCCCAGTATATTTAGATTAGTATTGAACGAAATTGCTCACATCACTTGTACCTCACTGTCGCACTGTTAATCGTTAAGTAGTTTCGAATAACCAAAATCTGTGATAAATGGTTAACGAATGAGCGAATTACGTTACATCAGCCAATCTTTGAGCTTCGGTATGAGGTAATATAAAAATATGGCACATTCTAATATAACGTATAAATTTTCCAAGCATTCCATTTTTCTCCAGCAGCAAAAATTATTCCATAGCAGGTTTACGAGGCACGACCTCTACGAGACAAAATAGTATATATATATACATATATCTTGCCATAAAAGATGTATAATGGCGAAACGCTGTATTATCAAAGAAACTACAATATTGACTAAGTACTTATTCAGAAAGAACCTTTTATATAAAAAAATAAAGAAAAAAATAAATCGTAGAATCGATATCTAGGAAGTTTATATACTTCTGTTATATATGAAACCATAAAAAAACTAATTTATTGATATTCTATTCACGGTGAATACGAATTCAATCTGTTCCAATGAAAATCATCCCCTAACAAGATTATTATCCGTTTATCTCCTCATTCCTGTACACTAAACCAGCAATCCGATCCGACATATGCATAGTAACCTTATTCAATTTACTATGTCGTATTTATTATATCAGCTCGTACTAGTCTTTGGTACCTATGAAAAGGGGACTAATAATAATTGGCTCAATACTGGATTTGACACAAGAAATACAATACCGCATGACGAAACAACCTCTAATAGAAAAATGTGTCTAGATTTTGACAGGCTTCCATAAGCACTACCCTTAATCCTCCGAACTAGGGATAGTATTACAAATGGTAAGTGGATAACTTACTAACGACCCAACAGCAAATAATATATTTTCAATCGCTCTCAACTGTACTAAACATACTGTAGCAATGTAAATGAAAGAATTGTACAGCAGTATAAATGAGAGTATATTATATGCAGTATAATTTCATATATGTATACTCATATGTCTACAAGTTCAATATCTTGCAATAAAGAGCAAGTGAGCATATTTTATCAGCGTGATGTTGGATACCACAAAACAGATAAGGTTATATTAAGCAGTATGAAAAGGATATATAAAAATATTCCCAGAAGAGAAAGTCAGAGGCTGTAACATCGCAAGAATCAACCATTAAATAGTTTATCTAAAACTTTTGATTGTCTCTCGTAATCTTTCATGATAAACTTGTCTGAACTTACAGAGTCGAATGTCGATGCAAGGAACGATGAAACGATTAATCGAGCGTGTTGCGCTAGTGTGATATGACACAACGGAGTAGGGTTATGTGAACTTATTTTTGAAAATTAACACATGATTTCCGTTTCTATTTATTTATGAGGTCAATGTGAATCTCCCCTATACTATTTATCTTTATTTTGTGTCATCGCTTTTCCATTGTATCAACAGATACTAATAACTCTCTTCTTTGCCTACAGAACTGTTTCGCTTGTACAAAGCGCCACAAATGTGTACGCTACTGGCACTCTCCAACACTCAATGATAAGTGAGGAACATTACTCTGGTTTACTACTTACCACGGTTTCACATACGTTACTTAACAAGATCTTGGACGAGAATCATCCACTGGACCAGTACAGATCACACGGATCCCATACGAATGAGGTTTAACGAATTTCATGCCTTAAAAAAACTTCAAATTCCTCTTCCCCCGGTAGAATCCACCTCGCTACGTATCTTTCAAGATTCAGCTAAAACATTTTCTCAAAATTTTAAGACAAACCATTATACAATTTTGATTGACACTATCATCTTAATGATGCTGAATAATCCTGTTCTTGTCTCAGACACAGAATGCTTGCCGCTGCTAGATGGTCTTCAGAAAGAAACATATGAGAAGACAGAGAGACGCTTGGTGACGAAGATTTCTGTTAGAAGAAAGTGGGGGCTCGTGTTGAATGATTGGAGGGGATAGCAGACGTCGCGGCTATTCTCTGTTCTTTGTTGACATTTATCGGTGAACTGTTCTTGCTGCAGTACTTGATGCGTCCTCCAATTCATCGGCCAGTAGTGAGTGAAGTAGTATTCAAATTTGAATGTCAATTACTGATTAACAAACTATTGCTGTTTATTCTACCGTCCGAGCAGATCTTCAAGGAATTTATACAGTATTATTGTAATTAATGTAATTACACAGTGACCTCATACGGCTAAGATGCAAGTGACACACCACGTATGATTCGAGGTTCGTAGACATTGTTATTCTTTTGTCTCTTCTCGTATCACACCGACTTGTACTTTTTTTACTTTTATCCATATCTCTATATATTCCTTACATTACTAAAGTCAAGTTCCGTCAAAAACTTTTCCCAGTGAGATCAACGGAAGCTCGTATTAAAAATGTCCGATGTATATGAAAATCTTTTGTCACGAATTTCTTATTAGAAAATGATAACAGTAATATATCATATCTGTCACTTCTGTTTTAAAACTCAAAAGCTGTGTACACGGAATAAACAATATTATCTCGTACACACACATGAACCGACACATACCACACGTGTGTGCGACAATTAAGGACCTGACCTATGACCTCGCGATATCACATGCTGCATATTCTATCTTCATCATAGCACATACTCGATATCCTACAGTAGCTACATATAATTGAATTTCAAATATTGCTCATAAACGCTCTCAATAATTAATATGAATCACCATTGTCATCAGTGCCTGTGAGATTCCACTGAGCTCATCCATCAGTTCGCCTCGTGTTTTTGTCTCCGTGTGAACGCGCCTTGTTACTCGGTTAATTCGACATAAGAATGGATATTAAAAATACACGCGTCGTTACGTTCAGCTAGACAGTGGCTTCAGAGTTCAAGTTTCGTCGGTACAACACTGATGTCACAGGTGGTAAAAACATATTTTCCTGCATTCTAGATTCGTTCAGTGTCCAACAAGTCAGTGTAGAAAGAACAATTATCTTCGAGAAGAAAACAACACAAGACACAAATACGTAATGTTTCATACGTTAGGGCCTACCGAAGTTTAACGATTGACCCGCCTCGTAGCGCTAGATCATTTCAATGACTGGGACAAATTTATTTGTACCATAGAACCGATGTCGAACTGTGTGTTACGTCACTACTAATACAACTAGCATATAAATACTGTATCTCGTTTCTGGTTAAACACACTTCGCACAGTGACTCACCTACTTAGCATTTTGTAGACACATGACAAAACAGTCGACACATCGCGATACGAGTCTATAAATGACATTAGAAATAATTGATAAAATCGGAAAGAGTCAATGTGTTGTGTACAACGTATCGGAACTTTGTAAAAATATACAAGAAGCTGCGTTTAACGGGTTACGTAAGATTATCGTTAACAAAGGATGATCCGTGGCTAATACTGTTAGTGAACAGGTGGTGGGTTTCGTGTTTTATGTAATGTATCGACGGAGACGTTGAAACAAGTTTTTCTACTTTTTATACGATACACATTGACGCGAGTGCGTGAAAATTTGTCATTTATTCTTTTCGTGTCACATTGAATCGGTCTTTGAATTCTTCTCTCGGACTCTTCCTTCCGTCGCTCTAGTGTTACGGTATATACGGCGATACAAAACTCTAGACTGAACACGTGTGCTGGCTGGTTGCTGGTCGAGGTGAAGATTAGATATTTTTTATCGCTTGGTCTCAAGGAACCTATAGGACTGGCCACATTGAATACTCACAGAACTGTTTGAGACTCGTTCGTGAGACGTTGGTGCACTGCTGCGGGAAGTGATAGTTCATTTACGGAGGGATGCACATGCACAGACCTACGTAACTCAGGACACCTTCGGACACCCCTAATCCAGCCATGAGGCCCTGGATCAACATACCGGTTACTTTGGGCATTTTGGGACTGCTGTTCGTTGTACTGGGAACGTGCTTAGGCTTTTACTGGCCAATTATCTTTCGGAGGATTCTCAGTCAGGTAAACATTTCATTTAATTTTACGTAAGAGACATTGGAAAGCCTTGCTCTGGGGTATCTTGGGAACTGTTGGATGCAGGTTTAGCTTGTAATCAATGCATCTATGAAGATTATGAATATCCATTTATGTGATTGAGGAGATGTAGGAGCTGGGAGGATATGAAATGTTTATGCTGAAAATCGTTAGTAGCAGGAAATTGAGAGAAAATTTTGTTTTCATTGAATTATTAACAATGCGTTAATGTAGTGATTAATTATTTTTACTCTAATTACGTTATCAGTGATTTAACAGCGATTGTTGATTGGTTTAAATATTTTTATGTCTTAAATTTAAGGCAATTTTTATAGCTATGTTTCCTAGTCGGTTTTTTATTTATATAATTATTGTGACAGTGATGCCAACCGTGGATAACAAATCTTTGTCAAGTTTATATTGTTATTCATCATTGAAAGATTCAATGATGCAAACAATATAAATTGAGATAACTATCAGATATATTATCTGATAGTCATCTTGAACGAATAATACGTCTCAAGCCATTATCATTGGATTCTTCTTAATTGTTTTTCTCGCCAGTTTCTGTGTAACAGAAAGAACATGTATAACCACGGCGTTGCATCCAAGGACATTAAAATTGTCGATCAATAATTGACCTATGCAATTTACATGTAGCGAACAAACAGTATATTTAATTTTTACAAAATTTTCTCATATCAACGAATCAGCATTTAAACAATAAGAAAACTTTATCTCCGTCCACCGTGTATAATTTTCATCTCGTTCTCATCCTAGGCACTAGCACTGTCACCAACCTCAAGGAGTTACAATGTGTGGAAGAATAGCAGCGACATACCAGTCACAATGGAATTTTACTTTTTCAACTGGACCAATCCGCACGAGATAACGATACCCGGAAAGAAACCAATTCTCGTCGAGGTTGGTCCATACAGCTTCATGTGAGTGTAACAGAAAGAAATCTTCCTTATAAACGAAAAAAAATCATTACATGCAATTTGATATTCCCTTCCAAAGACCTTCGCCGTTGAAATTCGACGATGAACAATAATATCGATTCTTGCGGTTCCTCGTGTGGCCACAGAAAATCAAATGTCATTCACAAAACCAAACCGGTGATCGATACGCTCAAGGATCTTCGAGACTATCAAATATCTGTTTCGTCATAGGAAAACGAGTGATATATAAAAATGTCGATTTACAAATTCACGTGATGTACATATTTAAAGTCATTTATTAATCATTAATAAATCTAATCGCAGTAAAGACGTATTAGTTAACCCCACGATATTGCCATCTTAATGAGTAATAAAATGATGCAGCAAACTGAGACTCGTATAAAGAGCCAGTGGGCGTTTCATGGTCTGTATTAAATAATTGCCTAATTAATTACTTTCCTGTTGACCACCGTCCTGCGGACTTGCCAGCAGCCATGCAGTTGTCACACATATTTCACGTGGGGGTCTTGGCTGAAAGAATCTTTAAAGTTGTAACAGAATCAGTGGCAGGGTGCATCAACGCATGTGGCCTAACGACTTATGTACGCAATTGTCACGTCAGTCCTAATCAAGCAATGTGGAACAGCGAATCGAAATGAATTGTCAAGCTCGTTTCTTCAACACCTGTGTCGTATATGCTGATAATATAATTAAAAAAGCTTGATTCGACTTATCATCTAAATCCACTTGTCGTTTTGATAAATTGTATCTGTAGTTTTTATTTCTTTTTTTTTTTTCTTCCAGAGAGAAGAGGGAAAAGGTTAACGTCACTTTTAATCCTGAGAACAGTACCGTGAGCTATCTGCAAAGGAGATTTTGGCATTTTGATGAAAAAAACAGCAAGGGCAGTTTACAAGACAATATAACGCAGCTGAACGTCGTCGCCGTTGTAAGTTTTTGATAAAAATTTTGGTCTCGTTATAGCTCACGTTATATCTGAAAGATGCTTTGATAACGATAATTGATTACAGTCAGCCGCACATAAAGTTCGATACTGGAACTACATTTTACAGTCGACTGTATCGTTTTTATTATCGAAAACGCCAGAGATACACGTGGTGAGAACTGTGGATCAGTTACTCTTTACCGGGTATACGGATGATGTGATTGAAATGGGAAAATTGGCACCGATGGAAGACGAAACTCCGCCGTTTGATCGGTTCGGATGGTTTTATACGGTAAGAATGAAAAATGTTCAAAATAATATTCCTTTTTTGGAACTTGCGGTAGCGACGAGCGTAAGTGTCGGATGTGAATCGGTGATTCGAAACCTGGTAATTACTGTTTATATCGGTCATTGGAGTAATGGAGTTATAATTCGGTACAAGTTATAAATTGGCAGTGAATAGGAAGAGTCGACTATAGGTCATGCATACAGAATGAAAAGTAATGGACTTATTATGTATTCATTTATTCGTCTTACGAGAACAATAATGTCTTGGCATGAGAGTCGACTTGGACAAATATTTTTTTTAATTCAAATGACAGCTAAAAATTTATTGATTTTACTGTACCATTATGAATGTTATTGTCAGTGCTTGGCTGTGGTTGGAATTTTGTTTTTTTTGTCTGCTACACAGAGAAACGGTTCCACGAAATTTGATGGGTATTACAATATGGGTACTGGAGAGGATGACATAAGGAATATAGGATTATTGAAGTTTTGGAATTACAAGGATACCACCAAGTATTACAGGAGTCCTTGCAATGCGATTGAAGGTAGCGTTGGAGAATTTTGGGCACCGTTCAGGACGAAGGAAGATATTACGATGTTCACTGCGGACTTGTGCAGGTTAGAATTGGCGGGAATATTTGAATCTTTAAAGAAATTATTTCTTCTTCGGTCGATTATAATAATTATACAATTTTAGGCCTGTCACGTACGAGTACGAACGTACTGTTTATCACCAAGGTATCGAGAGTTACAAGTACTCGATTGGCGCAAAAACTTTAAGCAATGACACTAAGAGACGATATCCTCACGAGCAAGCCAAGTACTTTGAGCCAACGACAACGACTGAAGATTTCTTTGCCGCTGAGTATTCTGGCGAAGTAACAGAATCATCGGAGGATCCAGATCTCGTGAATATCGGACAGTGTTATTGTAACGGAGAGTGCAGCCCTTTTGGGCTGATGAACATTACAGCTTGTCGTTATGGAGCACCAGGGTTTATTAGTCTACCTCATTTTCATAAGGCTGATCCAATACTCAGAGACCAAGTTGTAGGAATGAATCCAGACGATGAGAAACACAATTTTTACATAGTACTGGAACCTGTAAGTATCAAGAAAAAAGAAGTCAATAACAGTAATTAATATCGATGGGAAAGAATATAACAAAATATATAATATTTCAGACCACAGGAATTCCCATAGACGTTGCTGCTAGATTTCAAATTAATATTTTACTGCAGCCATCAAAGATTGTATCGTACGTATGTTTAAAAATATTAGTATAAATTACTATCCTCATTGTTTCCATTGCACCAATAGATTCAACGTGTCGTGTGATTTTTTCAGATTATTTACGGATGTTCCTAAAATCTATTTTCCAATATTCTGGTTCAACTTGAAAAGTGGAACCACCGATGAGCTCGCACATTCTTTGCGGCTAATGTTAATGCTTTCCAGTATAGGACTTTATATTAGTATAGCAATTATTGTACTTGGATTGTTGCTATTACTGAGCATCCCAGCATTATACATTGTGAAAAGGAAGCGCGGCACTACAGCAGTGAGTATCGCTAAGCGTGAAATTTTATTAATTATATCGTGTCTTGTCACATAATTTATATTTTATCTTATAACCGTAACAGGTCAAAGCGCGGAACGACTTGGCGTCCGAAAAGAAGATTGAACATATTTATCTGGACAGATCAAATGTTAACGACGATGCTCACACACGTGCCGATCATCAACTTTATCCAAAATTATAGTCAAGTTACTGACTGTATACTAACGATGGAGAAAGAATTCAAACACAAATGACAGATGGGCTTTCGAATTATGTTTCGTTGTAAATTTCGAATAGAGTCTTTACTTACTTTTATAAGGTTCAATTAATTTTAATTAATTTATTCGTTCGTATCTGCCGTTTTCTTGCAATTGTGAATTCCACGCTGTTCGCATTTATACTGTCTTTTTTTTTTTTGGTATGCTCGGTTTAACACTTTGTTAAGAATACTTTATTGCAATTTTGCAATTTTTCAGTCCAATCCATTTCTGAGCTGATGTCTATGATTTCATGTGATCGATTCAATTCTTAACAAAGAATCGAGGATCGACTGATTTTGATTTGGATCATTTTGCCTGTAAAGTCATTCTATTCGTTTCAATTAGTTGCTTCGAACGTTCTTGACTTAATCGTATTCAATGTCATATTCATTTGGACTGATTCTCCCCACGAAGTATTAGACGAATATATTCCTTTCAATTCGTCATGTTTCAATCGTTACTATTTGACTTTCATTTGAGTCATTGAAAGTGGTAATAAGTGATTACAAATTTTTATTTTCTTCATCGATCAAGAAATTTCTTAATAATTATCAGAAATAGTCTCTTGTCGTATAGATTTATCATACTCAATAAATACCATTTACTACGTGCTTTAAATAAATTGTTAATCGACTGGACTTGTCAACCAGTCTAGGAATTTCTTGCTCATGGAAACGAAGGACAAACAAAAATCGTTTCCCTTGATAAAATAATTTCACTTCAATTCTATTCGATAACTACGAATGCATTAACGAACTTTTTTTTTTCTTTTTCCTCCATGACTTTATCCTCCAATAGGACATGCACCAGTAACTAATCAGATCAGAAAGAGGATTTCTTAAAACTTAGTTTTAGCTTTTTGTAAAAAGAAAAACCCATTGGTTAATCTCACCGGAAGTAGGATGTGAATCGATTCTTTCTCAGTCGTTAGTATAGACACATGTACCGATGCAACTGGGCTAAAATTCATTTACATACAGGGCATAAAAAAATGGACCAGAACTTCCCAGAATTCCCTATAGTACGGTAAAAGTTCCTATGCTTTTTCCGTAGCACACATACATACGTACTATATATATATATATGGCGTAATCTCTAAGGCTGACAATGAAAAGGAGAAGAAATCCAAAGAAATTTGTTTAAACTCGTAAACAAATCGAGTTAAACACTCAGACACTATTGAACTACTTTATCAGTTGCAGAATTCGATTTAGGCATTAAATACATGTAATAATTAATTCATATATTTATGAATTAAGAACCTTTATAACCTAATTTATAACCTTTTCGATACGGATATTATCTTATGTGCGATTTAACCTATTAATAGCCCACCACGTTTTGGAAACTCTTAGCAAATTTCCAAATGCTAATGAAATAATGATGACTGGTCAAATGTGCGTATAACAGCATATATGCCTCCAGAGTATTGCGTGCTGTATACAAATAGTTCACGGTTGTATATTCACGCGACGTGTACTTTTTTTTTTCGCAATACTTTTTCTCTCCTCGTTCACATTATCATAGTTGCTTTATTTGCGCGTACCTTTGTAAACGACATAAGTTCCATGTGAAGTAATTGCTCTGTGGTATCAGTTTAACAAGAGAGTCATTCTCGTTCTATTTGACATGCGTCCTTCGATAGCATCAGTTTAGGCTAGAAAATTAATTTACTGTACATCGTAAGCTAGGGTAATCATCATAACTCTTATCATGTGGAACACGTGCAAAATCGCGCTGCTCTTATCATTTGTGTTACGAGGACCTATAATCATTATTGGATCTTATCGTGCACATGGCTAATCTTCGTAGCAGCAAGACATCCGAGTACCTTATCCTGCTGTTGATAATGATGATAATGACGAAAGGCATTTCTCTCGTGCGGTTATATGCATTCTTAATGACCATAACGTGTACATGTAGGGTAATAGGAGTAGTAAGCTAAACTGAGAAAACAAGAGGAAAGGCGGATGACATACGTGTATAAAAAGAAGTGTATAACGACAGACAGAAGAGTTGTACGATTTTATATTGTATTTTAATAATAAAAAAATTTGTCACTTTTATAACACCCGTCACTCGCGTACCAAGCATGTATCTTGGGGACAAAATACATATGTCCTCTGTATGAGGCTTATCTGTTTTATTGATTATTTTTAATAATGATTTATTATGCAAGTCAAATGCTCGCTCGATACAAGGTCGTCAGCATTGATTTCGTAAAATTCATATTTTTTATACCGTATAAAGTTTGTGATGACAAAGAAAAATTTTGTCAATTTACAATAATTGTATGTATATCGATTTAACGTAAAATCAGGGTACGACCAATTATACGGAATTACGAGAAATAACTGTGGTCCATACTAATACTATGTTTAGGAATGCATATAATTTTTGCTCGAAGGAAATTTTGAAAAAGGACGTTACTGAATTGCTATCGGTAACACGTGTTTAGTTCGATGTTCGAAAATCAATGTTCCGAACATTTCTTTTTTTGTATGCTACATACGTGATTGTATCGGCCGAGCGTCGATATGGGTTACCAATTGTAAGGGTACGTGTTTATATATGTATTAGACGTCTGTACTATTATAATTGTACCATCTATTTATCCGATCGCGCAACCCTCGACACGTTTAAAGCAGATGTCTGGATATTGTCTGACGATATCAGGTAAGTGTCGGCTCTTCGGTACAAAAGAGTCGGATTTTTCATTGTTTTGGAAACGTCTGTTTCCTCAGTGCACGGTTAACAAGACATGACTCTGGCTTAGCACCCATTTCCAGCTAGTAATCCGAGGAGGTCGTCTCATTTGTCTAGTATTTTTGTGCATTCGGTTGGCACTACTGATTTAGGGCAAGTTCGAAGCGTATCTCTGTATCTGGACTAACCAAACAACGTTGGAATATCTCAAACAATAAATCTTCAAGTACTTTGACATTTTTCTTGTAATTTGAAACTTGTATGTAGATGTGTGTATGTGTATATGTATATACCATGTGCATTTTGATACAAATAATCCATTACTTTGGTTCGTTACTTTAATTAAAATGACATATGTATACTGCACTAAAAATTGCGTGACGAGTGACATGGGATTGGCTTATTAACTTCGTTGACCCGATAGTCACTTGTACAGACTGTCAATATCGGAATAATTTTTCAAGGTCATTGTATTGTATCGTTAGATATTTCTTCTTTGAATCTGTAAAGATTATTAGGATTGATATACGCTTTTATAGGTATTCATAATTTTTGTTTCGTTAACTTGGTTATATTTAATTTTTGGTTATTTATGGTTATTTAGGATGCCTTGATTTTCGTGTATCCTTAGAAGATATTTATTTGAGGTTGGGACGAACGAATACGTATTGTTCCAGTCTTTTTTTTAATTAAAAACATTCGTCCTGAGTCACCCTTCCGTGCCGACCTATTCAAATGCCAATACCAGTGCCAATGGCAATGGCAATGCTCTCGTGGACAGAAGGCACAGTCCTACCATTCATTCTGAGGAGGGTCTCAAATGTTGAACATATGCCGGATCCGGGATTTTGTTGAAAAGATAAGCAAGACGTGGGGATTGACGGGTTTTCGACGGTCAGTCTCTAGCGAGTCAGTCGTTTCGAGTCTCTCGAGTTAACCGGGTCGCTGAGAAATTGACAGCGCTTTTGCAACTAACGTAGGACATGGCACGAATCCTATTCACTGTCACGGCCGTGGCCTTGTTCTCAACGATTCGTAAGTTTTTCACTTGTTTCATTAATATTGACAAAAGTCTTAGTTACTTGAAAGAATCTTTAGTGCGAACCGAAAGACGTTAAGGCTGAGCAAGGTGGATAAAGGAATTTGAAAGGAGCAACGAAAAAAAAAAGAAAATAATATTTGATTGCATTATATTTTATTATAATAATTAAAAAAACTAAATTTAATAAAAATTATATCATGTCTCGTAATCGCGTTCAAGCGCTGGGGTGATTTTTGTTCATGTTAAATAAAAAATTCAGACCACCGAGAACTGAATTGTCTCGGGAATAAATTAGAAGACGTGCGGTATTAGAAACGAATAAACGTATCTCATTGCTGATATTCCCGTAATTATAAGAGTGTAACTTCTGGCTAATCGAGTGCATACGTACTTGCGTGTACGCAAATTTATTAATTTAGGCCCATGGCCAAATTGCGTAATGCCCACTTTACGAATATGCGCCTGTGACTTTGAACGTGTTTGAACTTAAAAGAATTAACACGCGACGTCATTCTATGTGCGTCGATCGACGCGACTGTCCATTGTGTAATTTAAAAATTGAACGAGACACCCGATATAAATAGTACTGGAAATATACGAAACACGCTAATCCGCCACTGACTCTTCAATGTCATTTCTAAAAATATATATTTTAAAAAGCACGTCCGCACCCTACACTGTATACATTTGCAATGCCATGAGATCGAAAAAACCAAATGAAAAAAAATAATTACCCTAACAGCACGCTCGTACGTAAAACAATAACCCGCGAGTCACGTTTCGTGAATCCTCACGGTGGAATAATCAGAGATAATTAATAATTACTCAATAGTTAATAATCGTAGGATTTCCTGAAACACTATTTAGCACTATAACCACCTGAAGTTGTTTGAGCCATGGGAATTAATAGAAATGAAATATACAGAACCATCTTCAGGTCGTTCAATAGTCCCGAATAAAGGTGAAATACGAACATAATATTGACTTGATGCATCGCAACAATGATGCACCCTGCACGATGTACAAAATAAAAAACTAAATTAACATTGTCGACTATTTTATATTTATCATCGACAAAACTTGCCTCGCCATTATTACCAAGTGTCATGTATTTATGCGACACTACGCGAAACAACACAACTCGTATAATTCATTGTTTTGACGACTCCCATCACCTTATGTCATACCTATGATGAAATTCGATGAAATTCAATTAATCCGACAATTTCAGAAATTACGAACTGCCTTACACTCAATCATTTCATCAATTTCTATCCCGAATTCGTGAATTAGATCTTGGAAGTTTTATGGATTTTCTCCTGATCCGAGGAGTCAGGAATGTGCTGCAAGTCTTGTGTTTGTTTATTGACTATTAATAGAATTATTACGTAACGTATATATTTGTCGGTTCTCGCATTGACCTTATTACGGGCACAGTATGCAGTAATATAGCACAATATAAAGGATATGTATAACAATATCGATATAACAATACAATTTAACGAAGAATAAGTGTGCTAACCTCAAACAGTTAGACGATTGTTCAAACAATAATAGAGTCTCTCTGCTAATCGTGAGAGAGGTCAGTTCGGTTTGAACCTCTTGAACGTAACGTCTGACGCTCTAAAATAAATTATAGCGTTAAACAGGTTTCACATTTTCTACTGTTCAATACGGTTGGACACTGTCCTCGAGCAGTGGAGCGTAAATTTTCTTGAGTTATCTTGAAGATTGTGTTGGTAAAGTAGCCGAGTTTAATAACACCAGTGAGCATTCTGGGAAGCTTACGTGCTTCCTAGAATTTCAGTGTTATGGTTGATAGTGAGAAGTGCGTTGTATATGCGTGTTTAAATATTTTGAAAAAAGGGCGCCAACCGACGAGATATCGTTTATCAGGTATCGCGTCATAAGCCTGTAGACCTCCGCCATTTGCAAAGCAAATAGCAACGGTCGAGCTCGATACAAGTTATATAAATAAAATATGTACTATAGAATCGCAGTGAAAAGGTCGGTAAAGTTATAAAAATATTCGCTTACTTCGATCATTTCTCTTTGTATTTTTTTTAGAAATTGCCATGGCCACCGTATCTCCGCTCGTGACTACCTTTTTTCCTAAAATTGAAGGTAACCTCACGAAAATCACTTGGGCTCATGCTGTCAATAGTCAAGCTGAACTTAAGAGTGCTCTTGCTGAAGGTAATGACTGTATTAATTATTAAACTTAGATAATGACTATGTTATACACATATAATCCTAATCTCCTCCCTTGCTTTCCATGATTCTCAAAGGAAGGTTTATACCTAATTATTAGTAATTACGCCTTTGAGTCGTAGCCTAAGGTTATGTCACGGACTACGAATAGTTAAACGGACTTATGGGATCTAGTAATAAACAGTATCGACCTAGCTCATATGGAAAACTATTTTTTCTTTGTATTTCTGTGAAAAAATTTCCATTGGTTCTGCTTTTCTTACGTTGAAACTCAATGTCCATTTAAAATTGATTTTCATGACGTTTATCTACTCGTGTACGATCTTTTTAATTTGTATATATTGTTACGTGAAAATAATGTAAAAAATTTACCAGGAGTGCCTTTAATAGGGAATATTGCACTGGGACGTTCACTAGCTTCTACCTCTTTAGGTTTTCTGATCGATATACCTTGGACTATGCACATATCTGAATCTTTACTTTTAAAGAGGACATCATGATGTTGGAGGCTGACATCGTTCTCGGTACTCTGAATACCAGCGACAGCACCGAACAAATACCTATAATGGGACATCCACCTGCCAGTGAGAGTGACTTATCCCTGGAGGAATTTCTCAATGCTGTATTGGCCGACGGCAAGAGAGGTGTCAAGCTTGACTTTAAAACCATCGAAGTTTTCAATCAGAGTCGCAGTATCTTGGAAAAAGTTCATGACAATGTACGTATACGTAGGATAAAGGACAATGCAACGTTTCAAGTTGGATTAGACAATAGTCAATTATTTGTCTCTGTCAAACGTTCTACGAGCTAAGCAATTTCGAACCGCCATGTTTTTTAACGATTCTTACTAGCAAACGTCAAATCCAACTGGTGCGTTTCAACTTGTCGATACTGCATATCATGTTTCGATAAATAAAAGTTTATATAACTACTGATTATACAGATGACATTTCCGGTATGGCTCAATGCTGACATCCTTCCTGGACCAGTTGAGGCTACAGGAACACCAGTAGATGCTGCGAGTTTCTTAACAGGAGCTTACGAAACTTTCCCTGAGAGTACACTGTCCATTGGATGGACCACGAGGTACATAAGTTTTCTTTGTTAAACTACTTTTCCTTCAACAATTTCACCTGTTTTTATCTTCACTTCACAGATACGGGTCTGAGTATAATATTACGGAGGGTAGCTACACCTCCGCCATGATTCAAGAAATGATCACGACTGTCTTGTCTAAGAATATTACTCAGCCGATAACGTATCCAGTGCGCGCTGGTATAGTTGCCAATGATTTATCGCAAATGCAGACTTTATTGCAGAACACCTCAGCCAATAACTCTACGTTGACCATCTGGACAAGCACGGGAGATTACATTGATACCGACAAACTCTCTACGTTGATAAAAACTATAGGTGTCGACAAGGTCTACATTGACGTTCCCAATGACATCTTACAGAAACTGGATATATCCGGCGCAATGAGTCTCAGGCTAGGCGTTATGACGATCGCAGCAGTCGTATTAAATTTCACTATTGCGATGATCCTTTGAGGAGAATTTTATAAAGCTTGAACCGAAGATTTTAGTATTCTTAGTCTTGTTCACTTGCGAAGTGCGTTGCTCGGTTTTGGCAGTATGATGCGCGCGCGATTTAAAATAGTCCTCTTATTACGCAACGCGTTAACATTAGCGACAGCTGCAATTCACTTGATGGAAAAAAATACAAGTATTCTCAAAATTATTGTCTCGCCAATTTTCATTCACACTACATTTTTTTTCGCACGGCTTCAAGCGTTGACAAATAGAATATCATGTTTTTTACCTGCATTTTACTTTCTTCACGTATAGTATAATTTACCTTTAAATAGTTCAGATGATTCTTTCTATTATTATTATCATTATCATTGTTATTACTATATCCATAGACACCTGTACAATTTGTTGCAAAGTCAATGTAAACCTAATACTTTAGTATTATTTTAATAATTTTTAATGTCTTGTGTAACGGACCTGTTCGGCAAGCAAACAAGTGATATTAAAACAGTTATTCACCGTACCGACCAGTGTTTGATAATAAGATAAAAGTAATTTTTAATGTTAATAAAAATCTTTCTATAATTATCAAATAGAGAACTCGATTTGCTATGATAATTCCCTTCAATAACTTCAAAATATTCATGGTTTATAATTGAAGAGTCGAAGAAGCAGAGACTTGGTTTAGGTTACATAGGTACTATTGGTTGTAGCTATCTGGCATATGGACTCCAGGCTTAGGGAACAAGGGATGAACCTTCCTTGGCTATACACGTGTAAAAAAATTCTCAGACAATAACTCCGACCATTATAGATAGTAGTGGAAGTCACACGTATATCCTATGTACTAAGGATCCAATTATTACTACTTTTTGTCAAAACCCTCACAAGTCTCTTAATACCAACTCCATAGTCAGCCTTACCCATCAATAATGACCCAGTAAATTCTTCATCTCACATGCAAAGTATCCCGCCAAAAACTTATAATCCAATCACCAGTCTGCTTTAACTGCCGTATACGTTTTTCCTGAAAATTCCCACAGATGGAGCAGTAGTAACTGTTTGCCAACCTACCTCTACAATCGACCTCTGTTTGTCAGCGCTCGTTAATTCTGCACTAAATATATTTTCATTCTCCTGCAGACCATTGACCCATTGACGACAATACACATAGATACAGTGCCGACGTATACAGTTTTACAGTTCCCATAAAACTGGAGTTTAATTTTGAATTTAATTAAGACTTCTACATTCTTCTGAATAATTCTCTATAAAGCAGCCATCTGCACTCTCACGGTCATCTTTATCAACGACCAAGGTAAGCAAGTTACCGATTCGTTCGAACGTCGGTATTGTTTTAGGTTATAATTCTAATATTTTAGTTATTATAATAATACAATTCTCTGACGGAATTTTCTTAAATTATTCAATGGCCATTTGAATCGTCATTATCCGAATCATTCCTAATTTCATATACATCATATTCATTCTTCTCGTTGTATTAACATAACCCGATCCCGAGTAAAGAGTGCAAGTATTGACTCAAAACAGAACATTAGGTATCACATTCAATAAAAGTACCAGACTAGGTAAATAGGCCTTCATTCTCATTAGAATATAGCTAATATTATTTATAGCTATTATAGCTAATAACCCCTTTTATTGAGATGCTCAGTCCCCGATATCCATATGAAAGTTCATACCGGTTCTTTCCGAAGACATAAAATTGCCCATACACAGAGAAAAAGAGAGACAGTGACCACGTGTGACACGAAATTACTATTTGACATCTGGAATACATAATCGTTGGCTTCTAGATAATAGGATAGGAATTCAGTCACCATGTGTGGTTCCCATGTAATCCGATAGATGGATGACCGCTCAGGTGGCGCGTGTCAAGGAATACCAGTGGATCTCCGCTTCGACATAAAATTTTATAGGGCTTATTTTTTTCTCAAAATCTCATACCAATCCACGACTCTATATGAACATACATGTCTATGTCTAGGGACATTCAAATAGGATTAACAATTTCGAAACTGGTTCCTTTTTACCATCGATCGATACACATCAAATACCAATCTCGATAACGTACGAATAAGATCCTATTACCTGTGTCACTTTTCGTATTCCTAACCTCACAGCAGCAGTCATTAAAACTCCAATAACACCAAGCTGTAGAAATTGTCGTTAATGGTACGTAAATTCTTTTGCTAGAATAACCTGAATCGATAACAAATTGTAGAGATGCGTAGATTAAAGTGAATTACGATACGTTGCATAGCAACGCCATAGAAATAAGTCACGATGCATGTCCGTGCATGACAAATTTGTGCGTGGGCGACGACGGTAATACGTACACCTGGAATTTCAACACGTGACGAAATTTAAGTACCTTACCTAAAAATGTTATCAAGTGAGCAGATACACCTAGGAATCCTTATTTATACATTCCTCATGGTAAGTTAAGCCATATTTTTCGTACGTTAAAGAAGTAACGCTGGGTTATGATAAATTTGAGTGAACTTATTTTCTATGATATTGTTATCATTATCGCTGAAGATACACTGAAGGCTACAGTAGCTTCCGTGTCAAGGCTCCTCTCCCACCCCGCGTAACCCTAGTAATAAAAATGAATATAAAAGTCAGCATGAAACAATGATCCCAAAACTAACATCCTGTCAGGGTTAAATTTTTTTTTTCCCAACGTTACTGACCTATCCCACGCGATCCTAAATTCCGGTCTTTGTTCTTAGCTCTGTTGACTTTACTGGGGATGATATAGGGGTAGTTTCGTCTTGATCTGTTGAACGTCTACCGGCGACACCAGGATGTCACGTGTTTGCTTTTCCCGTATGATTATCCTAATTTCGTGACGGCAATGGCTTCTTCATTAGGAACGAATAAAATCTTTGTCATTTACTGCCTGAGGTCCTTTTGAGATTCTCTTCCGGTTTGTACAACTTTTTTCTTTTTTTATTACCATAGAGAGGAACTTTGGAATTATTCTCTCGTTAACCATTCATTATCCCACGCGCCTATTTCCCAGGTACGTACGTGGGCTGGTATTGGGTTGTAAGGCTTTGGCTATGATATTTTGAAAATTATTCTATTTTAATGGCCACTGTCTGTAATTTTACCTTTGGGCTAGACGATATGGAAACTTATTGATTTTTGAGTTACGAGAACGGACCTTTCAAGTGATTTATATTTTACGAGTCTACGATGTGGACTGTCGGCGTGAACTTGACTAATTAATCAACGACTAATAGTTCCAACAGCGTTTCACAGATGGCATGGTCGATTAATAAAAGAATAAAATTGTTGAAAAATTATTTTACAAGCTTCCGGTGTCTACCTCGCAAAAATTTATGCGTCTCTCGTCAGACCGGAAGTCACGTATTAATACGTCGCTGCCCACGCGATTTACCTTTTAATCACCTGTCCAAGCGAAGGAGGGGAGGAGTGAAGGATCGATATAAAATCTAAGATTGAGCAATTGTATCTGAAAGTAATTAATTTCTCCAATAGTTATTACGGAGAAAGTGGTGGGGATGAAAGTGACCTATAAAAACAATTTGAGAAATCCGTCCACAACTTGTATATGTATATATAATAACGTATATATAGTAATAGTAATACATAAACGGAAGTGCAAGTAAAAGAAGCTTTTCAGATCCATTGGAGGCGTCGTGGACGAATCTGTTGTGTCAAAGGTCATTTAAATGGGTAAACGGCATTTTAATATCCTGAGGCTATTTCACCCATCACACACAATAAGGCTCGTGTCGTTTTTTATGTCAACACTCAGCAGGTGTTCCGATGGCAGCTTTGCCCTGTTCCCACCGTATCTTCTTGCTGTTGCTAATCGACTAGAGATTTTTAATAAGGAAACTGCTTACGGTTAGGTCGGGTATTTAAGTATGCATGAGAAACAGTTTAGAGAATGAAAGGATTTTGAGGTTATTTCGATTCACCGTCATTTATGCCGTCTTTATAGAACTTCATTTCGTTATGCACGTTTTACATATATGACGACATCAGTTCGACTTTGAGGGGACTTATATACGTATCGGTTCGTAAGGGGATGGCCCCTGAAAATGGAGCCGAAGTCGCGACCTGACTATTATGCAAATAAAGAAATGAATGAAAGGTCAAATTAAAAGTATAAATTCTATAACCATCACCATTGCGTAAATATGATGATAATAACTGCAAAGTGACCTATAAGTTTAATCTGGTACGATAACCCCATGAACCTTGGCAATAGGCTAGAAACTAATAACTAATAACACTCGCGTCTCGCTCGACCAGCACTGACCTTTGATACTGTAAGCAGACGCCAAATCTAGCGACGCGCCGTAACAATATTCGAGGACCGTACGGTTTGCTTTATACTTGACTATTCAACATGGGGCCCAAACGCTACGGTGAAAGGGAGCCCTGATTCAATAGTAGGATCGGAGAAAAGTAAATGGGCGCTTTTCAAGTAATTGCGAAGGGCTCTTTAAAATGGCGTTTATCATCGAGACGTTGTGGTAGAATGACAGTCGAAAAAACAAGACGAGAATCATTGAGTAACTGGAATATGTAGAAAGGCTCAAAATATGGACAGCTCTTGGAGCTCTTTATATATATATATATATATATATATATACATACTCACACGCACGTACAAACACATACTGTGGATAATAAATGGCGTTGGGAAAAAAAAAAAGTTTAATTCACAGACTATGGTCTCGTGACTAATTTTTTCGTCCAGGGAACGTAAATTCATTTATTATTAACACACGTGTTGTCGATCGTCATAAAATCAATATTCCACTGCATTCCTTTTCCTCTATCATTAGTATCTCTATATATGCGATTTATTGCCTACGTTGCTATCGTTTCAACGTATGGTATAACGTACGGGTATAGCCCACCCGTGCGTAGAGTCTCTCTAACAAGACTAATATATTCGAATATCATTATTTATCTGGTCCTCTCGCACCTTAGGCACGTCATTCCGTTACCTGCTTCTAATTATAAGCGCCTCTTCTACGAGCAGTCGTAAGATTTGATAAGCGTAAATGATTCAGTTGTCATTTCCTTACATTGTTAATGATCCTCAAGGTACTTTTGTTCCCTTGTGACAGATAGCTGATGATTTGTATAGTCAATCACAGCTTGCAATCCATTTTGACTAAACTGAATATATATATATATAATGGAAAAGTGTCATGGACCAATCTCGTATTTCAAATAATTTTCGAAATCCGAGCCCACCCAGAAAAGCTGACTAGTAATTCGAATCTTGGTTCCGCTCAATTGTACCTATCTTGATCCGGAAAAAGCAGATGATTCGTTAGGGCAGCTGCGTCAAGATCAGTAAAATCCTAGAGACACATAAGGTACAGCAAATAAACCCAAGTGACGTGCATGAATTTGAAAGCAGTGTTTATCACTTTCGCTTCAACTGTCATCATAATCCAGAGTGAGAAAGAAAGGAGGGAGGGAGAGAGAGAGAGAGAGAGATAGACAAAGAGATGAAAATAAATAAGAAGAGACATCAGCATCACAAGAAACAAGCTGCCAGCAACAGAAACCAGTCCTGCCGGCGATCCTATCTCCTGGGGCAAATTTCATTGGTGTTGGTAGACGTAGGCCCGGCGAATTCGTGAATGGCAAACGCGAAAGTGAATGGCTGTGAATTTTTGAATGAAGCACAAGAGCCACGCCAAAATGAACCAAGTATTTCATCGCGTATCGCAAGTAATCGTCGCTCTCGTTGAAAATTTTAGTACACACGTTTCTTTCAAGCTCGTTCCTTAATAGCTGATATAAAATTAATATCTCGTTTAAATTCAATTCCACTCGTTTCGCATTTTCATAACGAGCGATTGAGCCAATGTACATTTTTTTTTCATCAATTTCACAAATGCACTTCTGGAAAGTCCTGTGCATTCTGTTCATAAGTCCGCGGCCACTCGGGTAGGGAGGTGGTAGAACGCATGCGTCGGCAGTCTCGGCTCGGCACAGTGAACAGTCGACATAGGCTCAGTCGGCCGCGACATTCGGTACGCGATACGATAGTAAGGAAGCTTCAAGGTAGCCAAATCGTGCGAAATAACCGGCACTGAAGACGCGCGTCCATTTACAAAATTCTAAAACCGTCACGACAGCCCCGAGACAGACGAAGGTCACGGTGTAATAATAATTGCGTAAAAATGCTCCGAAGGGTACAGTCAGGTAAAGAAATGTTTAAAGAAACTTTGTACACCCAGTGAAGCATCCAAACGATATTTAATACACGGAGGGCAATCTTTGTAGAAAGTAAACGGCGATCGGTTTGCTCTGCTTGTGTTTCTTTTATTTTACCCGTGTTACGTGCCAAAGGGATCAAGAAGGTGGGCTTCGTAGCGTGCGTCGTATTGTTGGAGGTTAGATTGTCATTATATAAAGCGTGAATAGTATCGTATGTTAAATGGTACCGTCATTAATAATAGATGAGCGAAAGCGGTGTCATCTCTGTACGAGAGAAGAGGCAGTGGTAATACACGGGCTATCGTAGGACATGTTCGCTTGAGTGTACTCGTGCCTATACGACGGAGATAGGAGCACATGGTGTAAGACAGAGGAAGAGAGAGTGAATTTAAAGGGTGGGTGAGTAAGAGGAAAGGAGACGGAAAGGTAGACGCGTAAAGTCGAGGATACGGTTAGTGAAAAAGTGACAAGGAAAGGAAGTAATGTATGACGATGATGTAACGGGGTAAGACACGCGTGAGAGACAGTGACAGACTATTGTGTATAAGAATGAACGTGAAGATGATGCTGCTACTGGCTACCGTGATCGGGATACTAGCTGTCGATCTTGAGGCTAAGTATCATCCTGATAACAGAGGCTTGAGACATCATAAACATCGGCATGACTCACGTAAGAATCATGAAATTGCTGAGAGACGATGGGATGACCTTGAATATGGCGATTCGGGGTACAGTGCTGATAAGGATGATGATTCCTACGAGGTCGATCATTATAGGAATACTTACGAGAGGAATTATAGGAGAAGACAGAAGAATTATCATAATCGATTCGAAGCTAGGTATTCGCCCAGGAATCATTATCATCGAAATCGATGGGATCAGGAGGATAAGAGATATAGAAATTCTTACTTGACGACGGGTAGAAGTCATCGAAATCGTCCTGGTCGCGATAGGCAGTATTATCATGGGTATAGGAGTCACGATGAATTCGATGATGATTTCGATGGGTATGATAGATCTCGATACGATGACGAGGAATATGATACTGACGCGGATGAGTTTCAGGATGATTATTATAACGGAAGGAGGTCTTACGACAGGAACTTGCGGAAACGTAAGTTCGATTATGATTCTAACGAGTCTAAGGGTCGTCGAAAAGATTGGAATTATAGGATCAATTCTGATGATGACGAGGTGGATGATTGGAGCGATCGTCGTAAATCTACCGGGAGTCATCGTGGCGGTAAGAGAACGCGTGTTCGGGAGGATGGGGAGAAGGGTAGAAAATTGGATGATTGGAAAGTCAGTGTGGATTCGAGTGATTCGAAGGAGACGAATGATACTGACATTTGGAATTATCGTGATTACGATGAGAATGATGCGGAGGATCAGGACTCGGAGGAAGCTCTCGAGGAAGAGGATCATATATGGAAGGAGGCTGAGAGCGAGGAGGATGACGATTTTGATAATGATTTTTATAAATCAGAACCCAAACCGCCGCTTCGGACTTTTGATGATATCATCAAAAGATTGACCTCGGATGACCCACAGAAACCCACGATAAAGAGGGAGTACAGGAACATCGAGATAGAAAAGCACCTGAAACGTGACGCCTATGGGAATCTTAAGTACGAGTCAACGACCACCATGAAGAGTAGCGAGGAGTCATCGACCACCACCAGGAGTCCGTACCTGACGACGTCTGTGTCATCGACGGGAAAGAATGCATCTCAAAATGAGACCAGGTCGCCAAGTGTAGTGATCGACCATAAAGCCACTAACGTGATCAGTGTAGTGGACAGCGGGAAGACCTACCTCAAGAAGAAGAGTATATCCAAGATGGAGGAGAGTCTAGCAAAGACGAAGAGTCTCGAGCAGGAGTACGAGGACTATGAGAATGGCGGCGACAACGAGAAGGAAGAGGATCTCATGAAAGCTGGTATCGAGGAGGATACCGGTATGCAGGCAGATACGAATCTGGTGGGTGATTTTTTTTATTATTCAAATAAATCTAATCCACCGTGTATATATAGTATATATATAAAAAAAAACAATTAAAAAATCCCATTGGACGTTTAAGGTTGGTTCGCGTGATGCCTCCTTTGATTTATACAACAGGCTACTTTGTAAATTCCACGTGTATAAGGTCGAGCCTGTTCCGATCGACCTTGACAATGTAGATTGTGGTAGAGTTTATATGCACGAATATTCCCATATGAGCTTATTTCGATTCGTAATATATACACGGTGGTAAACAAATAGCTATTCTATTCAGTGACATACATAGTTAGCTATTGCATAGGTAGAAATCGTTATCCAGCCACGTTGAACTCCAGTGCCGGTTGTCCCTTGAGGATCTTGCGGTTCTGAGAACGTCTGGTCAAGCGTTCGATATTGCTGGTAGATTAATTAAGTCGACGTGTAGATGATCGAGTCTCATTCCGCGAGCGGGAGGTAGATAAAACGAAGACGCGAAAGAAGAGAAGAAGAAAAAGACGTGGACGAACGAAAAAGCCAAAAAGACTTTCGTTTCCATCGTTAAGTTTTCCAGGGGCCCGGTGAATAGGGCCGTTACAGAAGTAAGACAGAGACACGTTGTTTATTGTTGAAATCACTTCACTGCCTACAAGGGAGAAGAAAAGAAATTGAACTGAAGTCTCGTGTTAGCCCGATGACTAATGACTACGTCTATAAGAATTATTTAAAGAATGCAATGGCACGATCAAAGTCAATGACACCGTAGGTTTCTCGTTTAAATAAACCAAAGTTGTGAAAGAGACGCGCAGCTTACTTCAAGGCTATTGTATAGGTAACGACACTTACAACAGTAGCTAGTCAATGTTAAAGGCCGGAAAGCATCGAACGCCGTGGCAGCAGACGCTAGAGGTACGAGCAGCTGCCGCTGCGCGATTTCACCCGTAGACATTTTTTGCCTCAATTTACTAAAGTCAAACGAGCGACAATCGCTCGACGATTTATCTCGTTTGCGCGTGCGCCTTCAGACACTCGTACACAGGGATTCCGAGCGTCCTTTGTAATTGAGCAATTCCGCGCGGGTTTCCTTTCTTTAATTCGATTGTAAATATCCCCCTGACGACGTGTACAACCGACCCAGCTACTTCAATTATTTCTTCTCGATTCTTTTATTCCTCCAATTTTCTTCTCTCTCTCGTTCCTTCATTTACGAGACAGTGACGCGTCCTCGCGCGACTTTTATATTATCCCAGCAACGAGACCCACAGCCAACTTCAGAGCGAGCGATCGAACTTCAGTATACACGTACTATACGCGGCATCTCGATTGTCGGGAATTAATGAGTATATAATTTAATTACCTTTCAACCATAATAAGATAAACACAACGATCTCGTCTTCGCTGGAAACTTCATACGCTTTCCCTATACGTAAGTACACGTATGAAGCTCGCATGAGGATCCGCACTTATATTACCCAGCATACCTACAAGCATACACACACACACACACACATACTATACCGGCTATGAAAAGCTACGTTATCGTGTTTGATATATAAGGTTGAGCAACGTTGTTTGAGCTACGAAAGATACGCCTCGCGTTACTGTACCGCCTATGGGGTTTTATGGGAGAACATAGGTTTACCGTCTCGACTCTTAGAGCTCTGTTCTCTTACGCGTTCCAAGATTAGAATGAATGGAAGATGTTTAGAATGGACCATTTCGGGACCCGAAAATTCATACGTATAATACCAGTGGGTTATGGCTAATTAATCCGACACCGTTGAACCCGTGTAACGGTACAGTAGGTGCCAAAAGGAATACGTTGTCAGATGATTTCGATCGGATCAACGTGATAAATTTTCTGTAAAACCTGTCGCGTGCTACTTGGCTATCGCGGCTCTCTTTAATCAATCTAGATCAATCGCTGGACAATTAAATACTTTGCCTAATGCATAATACTCATGTACTGCACGGGCAGCTAGGAGGTCAGTAGCTCGAGATATTCATCTCGCGTAGCATTCAGCTGTATGTCTGTGTCGCCGTTTCGACAATTTTCACGTTGAGCAATAGCGAAGCGCTCGGAGCGCATCGATCGATCTGCCTCTGCCGTTCGAATTTGACACTAGTTTTAAATCAATCGACATTCTAACGGAGAAGTGTACACACGCACACATGCACGCACGTGTACACACGCGCGCGTCACGTCACATTTCATTTCACGCTTCATACGGACCTTTCGTGCTTATTGACGATTTTAGCAGCTTCTTCGCAAACAGCAAAATGGCTTATCTGCCCGTTGACTTTTTCTTGCGTAATCTATTATACTTATCCAGTTAACGAATAATAGGCACGAACACAAAACAATGAAAAAGACACATCTCAATCTTGGCTCGTGAAAAAGAATTATTTAACATATAAATACTCGTCAGTTCAAGAAGCGACACATACTCGCTCGCACGGGCGTCGGACGTACAACTGTTAGTGGGGCGCGGGTATGCGGGGGTCTGATGATCATCATTTGTTTTGACGCGATCGTTCTGTCTCTTTTCTTTAACGACATAGACGTGCTGTTACTCGTATGTATATATATATATATAAAATCTAAATTGTACTTACTTCAAGTTCGCTTGTGATCACCAGTACGATCCTTACCAAGAGATTCTTAACTTACACCTTGTCTCTTGAATCCTATACTAATGGCATATCCGAAGAAATATGTCCGGGGTCGTTAAACGTACCCGTGACGCGTGATCCTGACCCCGGGTCAACCCCTTGTATGCCTTCACGGTACAAGCACAAGCATATGCAATACACTGTACCATATAGAATCGTAGGAAGCACTTTACACGCGTCCATAGTACCACATGAAAATGATTGATCATTGTCAGAGTGCATACTGCGCTCTTTCGAAATCATTGAACGACATTTGATTTCTACGAAGCGAGATTGATATAACGCGTGCGAGCTTTGCCATGCTAGATGACATTTTACTCCGGGTATTTCCCGGTGTTGCTGGCGGATCGCGCATCAGTTCTAATAATAAGCAAGTCAGTGGCATAACGATAGGACGCGAACCGTGCGACCCGTAGGAATCATCAAAAAGCTTCACCGACAATGACGCAATTGTTGCTGATCTGTAATATATGATATATATATAAACTGAACGTATGATTCAGGTCATATTAAAAAGTCACAACTTTCCTTGCGATCTTATATGATCATTTTTTTGTATCCCATGGTTTTCTCCTCTTGAAATCATTACCAGCTCAAGTGCACATTGATTACGTAAAATTTCTTTATTTCAGAATATATATATATATATATATTGTGTACACGAGAGAAGGAGAGTGTGTGGTGACAATTAATGGGTCAGCACGTTTATTTCTGTTGTCGATAAACTAGGCATGAGTCATTCTTGTTCGCCAGTCCTAACCGGCCTCGAATCAGTTGCTGACTTCAGAGGAGTTATTAATTCGCGGAAAAATGTTAAATCGTCCGCGAGACGTACGAGAGACAAGAGTGGCAGTGAACTCGTGCTGTTCCATCGCATGTATAGATATATCTGTATATATGTAATTTTGGGCCTTGCACGCGAAGCGGACTGTCTATGTCGGTTATATCGGTAGCGTTGCTCGTCGATAAATTTAATTGGATCCTACCTGCTTGGCCACTTAATTTTTGTTTACACTCGGCAATCAACGCGGATTATTCGCTTCTCGCGGGGTTCGGGTGTGGATTCGCCCGAAAAGAAGCGGAAGGTTAATCCCGCGGCGCCTGCTTACATCGTCACGTACGATCCTTGCTTGTACAGTTAAATAACACGTTACGCACCTCGCTGCGATTTAATACCGCGTGGATGAAGCCATTATAAAAGTCGAGGCGAGACGCGATTTAAACCTCGCTGGCTCGTTCCACGGCTGTTTCCTCGTTTTTCTTTTTCACGCTGGACTGCTTTTCATTTTATTTATTTATTTTTTTATAAACAGCCCCTCTCTCCTCGTCCCTCTCAAAAGATAGGGCTGCAGCTTGTTTGCTTTAACGTAATCGCCATACCAACGCTTGGACGGGCTGCGAATTATCGTGCACGCCTGTGTACGTATGCACTGTACGTACGCGATCGTTTCCCCGTCGCCATCTTTCTTTTATCTCGTTCACTCCGATTGTACACCTAATTACTTAAGAACGAGATTCCGCGTAGTTTTCCCCGAACTTGTTATCCGATCCACGGCAAAGCATCTCGAACTCCTTGCGATTTATTATACGTCTAATATAAACGCAGTCCGGGTGAGTCGTGAGACTTTTCATTTTTCGACTAATCAGCCGCCGCCATCTTTGACGGGATTACGACGGACGACTGAAATTCCGACGGGACATTCGCTACCTGTGTCACTAGGCCAGTTCGTCCCTTTTCTTGGACTACTTAGTCTATTTTTGTCCTCTTTCCGTACCTTCTCCCTTTTGTTCCTCGTTTTACACCCCTCGGGGCTGCCGAGTCGGTAATTTTTCCTTTTCCTTTACTTCAGACCGAAAACACCACGCGCGACAAATGCGAAAGGGAAATCGGCTAAGAGAAAAGCGTGTACCTCGAGGGAGAAGAATCAGTGAGGGATTCCTGCGTAAGGCCCACCTCGTGCTTCCACATTTCCTTGCTGGATTATAGACCGGGTGAAGGGAGCCTCCCGCACCTCCACTCTACCCCTCGTCTACGTATTACCAGTACCTCGACCTGGGAATCGATTACGTGCTGGTCGATTTGGAGGATTTCGCGGAATCGAGGGCCCTGAGAACGAGCGGGTCCCAACCGTGCTCCGACGACTGGCCCAACGCTGGCAGCTCCTTTCATTCCCATGAGGATCACGTTTGGGAATGCCGAGCGGCACGTGACGTATGACGCGTTTCTCGGATAGCGAATTAGTTTCTTTAAATGGTGAAGGAGCAGCCCGCGATTCTTCTGGCGAATGTACCCCGAAACGAGAAGGCCCGTTTCGTACGTAAGGCCCGGAGCGACAGGGGCCTGGCTTCTCATTAACATAATAACGATCCGTCAAACTTGTCGATGCTTTCTGCTAAACGGTCAAATAAATTAAACGGCTTTCGGCCGACTATCGCCATTAACATTACACGCACGCTAACCCGCGAGCTAACTCCAAGGTCCTTACGCGTAAAGGCCCTTTTGCCGGCCTCGGTAAGTTACCGTTTCTGATATCCAGTAACGCTCGTTATGTCGGCCAAGCCCAGTACAGGATTAGGGACGACCTGGAACGAAGCCGAACGAAAGATCTGTTGGCGGGATTTCGTGTCGGCGATTTGTCAAATTCAATATCTACGCGCGATTCTTATTTACGCTTTTTACATGCTTGTACGATGTGTACGAATACGAGTGCGCGCACGCGCGTGTGTGTATCTGTGTATCACGTTACTGAGCCTAACGTAATTTATTCGTAGACAGCCGTAAGAACTTTTTTTTTTTTCTTTTTCTTATCCTGGCAACAACATATCTTAATGATAGGGTATTAATTTTTTTTTTAATAGTCACTTTTATCTTTACACTTTCGCTCAATTTACTTGTGTCGGATACTTTTTTTTTTTTCTCGATCGGTCACGTGACGGTACTCGTGTATGCACTCGGCGGACTTTGAAAAATTGACTGTGAACATTTTCAAAGATAATCGATATACCATCAATGAGTTTTACTTATCGAACTACTCGCGCACGTCATATTTCTATGATCCGGTTAACGCGGGAGGACGTTCCATTTCGTATGGTTCACAGGTGTTTTACAGAACAGCCGCGACGACGGGTGTCTTGGCGTCTTTAGAATTCCTATTACGTAACGCGTTCCTCTTTGACGTGGTGTCGGAACACTAAGTGGTTGCAGGGGAGTCGGAAATTTGAATGAAAAAAAAAATTAGTGTATATATATATGTGGGCGTATGTGTGCACTTCTATCGATAGATTTTATTTTCTTGTTATACAAGCGCCGAGTGTGAAACTGTCTGCCAAATGAAAGCGTTTAACTATGCAAACGACAGTACGAGCATTCGTAATTATGAGAACTTACAAGATTGTCTGAATAATTTATTAGCATATAATCAATAATGATAATCAATCCATACCTATCGGTAGGATTGCTGTTTAATTACCGCGTTATATCCTTGCTCGATCTACGTATTAATACTTCATCGCATAATCATCCTACCGATGTTTTCATTGACAAAGTCACAGCGCGATGCAGTCGATTGCGCGCGCATTAAGAAATGTATGACATACAGCGCCCCAAGCGGCAGACACTTCAAGTACGGATTCTCGGCGCCGGAAGGTGCAGCACTATTGACGAAAATTTTCTTCAAATCGTGTTATTAGTAATGGGACGATTAGAAAAGAAATTAACTCGTAGCTTATTCGAGACACGTTCGCTCTCGATAAAGACATTGAGATCTCAGCTGGGGAGAATCATCAAAATTCTAATTAATTATCCCCTTTCACATTCTCATAGCTTGCTCAACGCTGCACCAGCAGCATTCGCATTCCTTGGTATTTAATGGGGATTTTTGATTGATTCCTTAGTCACTCGTGGTATAGTGTGTAGGGGCGAGGGGGGTGTTAAGAATTTTTCAAATTTCGATTCTTCCCTCATATATGAGATACCAACGGGATTGTATTACTGTGTTATTTTTGGGAGATTAGAATGCTCTCCTTATGCCTCGTGCCAACCACTGTAAATGATCCTGGGTGGTCCAGGCACTTGAGCCCTTTTTTTTTCTCTTCCAGACAGCACTGGCCGTAACGCGCATAGCGCACACAGGGTACACAGTGCTTTTTAACGTGAGCAGCGACAGCGGCAAGAAATGAAAATTTTAACGTTTACGTCGAGTCGTCATGTGAATCGTTTAATCTGTACCAATTTAAAGGTTGGCTTGCGAGATGCCAGACGGTGGCGCTGAATTAAGAGGAAAGACAAAAAGTGAGACGTGGGCGTAAAATGTCCCTTTGACTTTGTATACTTAAATCACTTTGGTGATACTCGAGCGGCTGTTGTAGCAGCCGCGTGTTGTTCATTGAATTTTTAGTAGGCTTCGCCCTCGAGAAACATCTTTCACTATTAATTAACACCAGACCTACTGACAAGTTAGTGAATGTCCTTGGAATAGTCTGGACGAGGACGAAAAAAAGAGATCGATTAATCGTCTGTCGTGGCTTTGCCGGGAGGAACCCTAGATGTACGGCCCTGACGTACGGGTACGCCTCGACACACCCCTGGCTATGTGTATTCACGCTTGATATACGTGTCCAACACGAGGTGATACGTGACCTCGTTTTTCCGTTAAACGTAATAAACGCATAGGAATGTATAGTTGCTCTTTATCAATTTACTTCGGTTCTCCCTAAGCTTTCTTCCACTCGCCTATCATTCGCGTCGCTTCTTAGTTCGCACAGCAGCGCCATCCTCGCGCACGCTCTGGTTTTGTCTTTTTGTTACGTGGGGTTAACGAACGGGAGAATCTGAAAAATGTCTGATTCCACTTCGCAACTCCATTCGTGATTATTTTTGGGCTTATTCTTACCAGCACTCGCGAGTTCTTTTGTGCTGGGAACGAGGGACGAAATCGTGAAGTGTCGGACGGCAGTGGACAGGATGCGCCATTAATATAAGTCACGTGGTTTTCCCTATACATGTGTATATATATATATATATTTGAATACTTATGGACGGGTATCTAGTACATATGCTCATCGCACGTGTTATGCATATCGCACGTGTTATTGTTGTCCGGACTGTGAGAACTGGAGCGAGTGCCGGTCATTGAGGGAACTAGAGGCTCTCTTTTGTTCGTACGACAGAATGAGAAATAAGGGACTCGCGGAAAAAATGGTTAAAAAATATAATTGGCCGTCCATCTTGTTTCTCTTGTAATCCCACCACTGTCTTCTATCGTCGCTCTATCTCACGTGTTTCCCTGACATTTCTAATTATCCGTGTCACGGCGAACTCGAGCAACGCCGTCATAAAGTATGATTTATCTGCTGGACTTACGCTCGGGTAATTACCGATCTGGCAGTGGCAGAAATTCGCGTTGCGACACGTGGCTCCGCCACGGAGACTATCGGAATTACTAGTGAACCGTAATTTACCATAAACTTTTAATTCACGTGGTACTGGATAATTATTGGTCATCAAACTGCTGGTCTATATTGGTAAAAGTAGGTATCTGAGTAAATGGAACGTGAACGTATATTATCTCTGTATTGTTATTCGTACTGTCGCAAGAGGTTATGTTTGGTAAAAATTCTGACGTGAACTATGTGTATACACGTGGAATCGAATATTACGCGATTGGCTTATTAATTGCTTTTAGTGCTTTTCTTTTATTGTGAATACATTGTCGGAGATTTATATCTACGAAAACAGTCGTCAACTTCGGTAGGGACGTCTGTTTCACGTTGATACACCAAGCCGCGTTTATGGTTTTCATTGGTAGGACTGATTTATCGCGCCTGCGCGTTTCCCATGATAACGACAAGTCAGCGTTACGATTTAATAATGATTTATACGGCATCCGCAATCTTGCGAGCTATATTGGCTTACACGCGATATCTATAGCTATATACGCACAAGCATACACATTGGAATTTCATAGGACGCGAAACGCGCTCTAAACGACTTCCTCGAACTGCATTTCGCGCGCGTCGCTCGCAGTCGCATTGAAAATAGATCCTGTATACCGAGGCGCAGTGCACTTTGCGCAAGACGGACTTCTCGTTAAAGCGTCCTGGACCAGATTAGAATACCCTTGCTTGAATCCAAGTGCGCGTTTTGCAGCGTCGCGACGTCCATACCGGTTAGCGACCGTAGAGACTACGACGACGCTCGTATGCGCGTTCGCCCTCACACAATGAGAATATAAAACTCATAAATATCCATCAGACGGACGAATGTTAATTCACGGTGGACATTAAAATTAATCTCTGCTCGTGACTTCTCCCGGGACGCGTACAATTGGCGGGGAAACACGAGACGCCGAGAGAAAGAAGACGTCGTCGACCCTTAGGGCGGCTTTCAATTCGTATAACTTTACCGTCGGATTTCTCGTTGACGCTTTTCCGTCTACTTTCAACGAGTCGTTATGTCACGTGGAATTTTCAAAGCTTACGTAGAGTCTAACGCGCATCCGGTCCACTGCTTATACGCTTCTCGATTCCTGCTTGTTATTCCAGCCTCTTCCACAACTGGACCGAAAAACGTTCTCCTGGGTACGTAGATATATATATATATTTTTTTACCTCCCTCTTCTTCGAGTACTCGCGGAAAAGAGATCACGAGATCGGAATGCTTCCAGTATGTATCAACGTGTCTGTCTGAAAACAAACGATTCTACGGTTGACTTTCGTGCGCGAACGTTGCATGACTCATGATTTGAATCACGAGTGAAAAAAGGGAAGGGTCTGCGTTTTGAATATTTAGATAGACGGACGCGTGTTATTGCGGGAGCCACAATATTATCTGGGTTACGTAAGACAGTGGAATAACATTGTCGCCGGTTTGGAAATACCGAGAGTGGTTTTAGGTGTAACAATTATAAATGTTTAGGAATGCTCGCTGGCGGTGGTCACGTGGAAATCATCCGCGAGGAATTCGAGACGTTTGAATTTACCGCCATTCACGGTAACCGCATATTCACTGTGTAATTCGCCGTCTGACACTGCGACATAGCGATGGCGCTACGAGCGGCTTCACGCGACCCGAATTAAAATGTTCACTGCGATTAATATCGTGCGCTTATAAAGCCACTAGGACCAGGAAGAAGAAGAATATCAAGCGTTCGTTCACGTCTTTAGAAAACTTGTCGGTAGGCGTGACGGGCATTAATTTTGACTGATAAAAACATACAGAGTCCCCCGTCGGTAACATCCAGCCGCTTCCTGCGCGCGTCGATAATTGTATCCTCGAAACTCCTTGGCTCCCGAAGTCCAGCCCTTGATGAGGTCTCTATTATCGCAATGGAGCACAGTGTATTAAAGATCCCTAGAGAATAATGGCAGTCTGAACCTACCGAGCATCACAGCACAGCTGGCACGTTACGTTCCAAGCTAATGATGTAGGAAGTCTGGATTATATGGGTCAATTTGTAGCCACCGTATGCGGTCCATGGGAATGCCCAGAGTGAACCCATTAATTACGCATCTCCTACCGACCGCGTCTATTGGAATCATCCGTAGGTAATATCCCCGTAGGAGATCATAACCTATAAATGCCTCGTATACCAAAAGCAACGCTGACTCTAAGGGAAATGCTATAAGTATTACTCACTCGTTGGCAATTTCTATATCTATGTAGAAAAAAAAAATATATATATATATATATATATACACACACACACATATTTACGTTGCACGTGCATCCCAGTGACAAGTGCAATATTGTCACGCGTATATCTATATCTGCCAATCGATTAAAATGATCCATATGGAATTGATATATTTTAACGAGTAACGGAAAATGCCATCGGGAAAGATCAATGACCTCAGCTATCCCAGACATTTCGATTTTACTAACATTTCGTTCCTGTTCCGTCGGTGCACAATTCACTCTTCTGGAATCACTCGGTAGTCCTCGACTAACTTCAGGCGGTTGGCTATTTCGGCAGCGACGCGAACTCTGCCGCGGAAGTGTATCTTCCTATTGAGCGTACGTGAGTATATATGAAATTCTATTGTGTATGCGTGGCTTGGTAATTTATGCGTCAGCCTGTGGCGTGCAGGATGGACCTGGATGATTTCATAGGATATAATTATGCGCTGCATATTATAATACTGAGCGAGGATATTATATTTGGAATATTTTAGGTTACGTCTATGGGATGCGCTTTGTGTGGACTGCTAGCAGTGCGTTTTAGATATTATTATGTATTTCTCGGTGCATTTCCACTTGGTGGACTCGAAGCATCTTTCGATTAGTGCCAACGGGCTAATGAGGTCATGTCTACCTCGTGTCTGGTGTCTGCGATTCTTAAACCCCTTGCGACGGTCCCTATGATTTTTGTCTCCTTTTCCCTCTCGGGCGTCAACAACTTTTTTTTTCTTCAATGTTGCCACACACTATATAGGTATACAGTGGGTATGCAACTCTATAGGAGTTCGCACTGGCTGTCTCTTAGCACAAAACAAGCTTGCACGTTAGCTAGCAATCACGTGTCTTTTAGTATATGGTGTTGGTAGTATTAATGTACTGTAGTATCGCGGAGGATTATTTTTGCTCCCTACTGTACGCGTTACAGACTGTGTGCGGAACGAATGACGTAATTGTCATAGAAAAAAAATTTTCGTGCACAACAATTACTGACTTTGCAGTAAGCTATGCTGGTGCAATAGACAATGTTTAATCGTCATAGTTAACAATGTTACGGTTAACGTAGTATTTACTTCCGTTTTCATGGTACAGCGAACATACGTCAGCTCCACAGGACGCGAGCGAATATTGATAGATAGAGAGAGGGGTTAAAATTTGTTAAAGGTTATGCAAATGTTGTGTAAATTTGATTCTATAAAAATTTTCTTTGACAAATTAATTTTTCGAGACTTCATTGCCAACAGTCGCGATGCATTCGACGGGTGTCGTATTACCTCCCTCTGCGGTGGCTATGTGAAATATTTCACACTGGCTATTGAATTCATCATGAGCAACAAAGACAGAAGCCACTGAACACTGACGCAACAAACATACGGCATGTCCGCTGGCGTAACAAGAAGCCGTGCTTTATTTATAACGGCGATTTACTGGCTTAAGGTTTCAACCTTTGAAGATACACCCGTAGCCGACATTGACATCGTTCCTTGCACTCAGCATGGAAACGACTACGCGACTCAAGTGTCGAGCGAAGACTTTTGTGAACGAGACCAGAGCTTACAGACGTATACATATATGTATACGTTGTACCCTTCAGTTAACAGTAAGACTGTTACTGCAGTAACAGTTTACCGGTTCACCGTGGATAAATAAAGTTTAACTCGATTTCTTGAAATTCATCAAAAGTGCAATTGAACGATTTTACAATAGCAAACCAGCTGGGTCCATGGTAAGCAGCGCGTCGGGTCGGTAAAGTCGCGCTCGCGTGTAAATGTTTACCAGAAAACGTTACGAGAAACATTTTATAGTTTTTTCCCGCTTTTATCGCAGTGCCTTGCGGCATTGCACAATGGACCTAGTTCTATCGGCACCACCGGACTCATTTCACATTCGTTCGTTCTCTGCGAGATCAAAATTCTTGGTTAACCGCTGTCGCGGAACTTATTTTTATTAATTTATTAGTACATCTGTCCGACATTACAGAGAAATTCAAATGACGCTCTGTGCATGGTGCTTGTATCGCTTCACCGTACTGGCACCGTGTAACTGGCTTTTTGTACTACGTTCAAAAGTACTATAGTACATTTATCGTGGATAACGGTCTTGTCCTTATGGTAACAGCACTCTATGACATTGTCTTACAGACAGAACGTGCTCGCGTAAGCGGCATATCTAATGCAACTTCTTTCTTTTATTTCACCGACACTCGTGTTTCTCTGCGGTATCTCTATGCCGTTTATATATATATATATATATATATATATTACTATATAGTTATACACGTCGTACGAACATTTCTCGTTCCTTCGTATAACGCGTGGAAATTAAATATTGAATTTTCCTTGACTCCCACAGCAAGCAAGTCTCGCTCCTTTAACGTATACTGGCTGATTCTCCTAGAACTTGAGGCGTATCTAATTGTCGTAAATATCCACGTAGTATTTCGTGACACGTGCCGGCTCCATAGTAATACGCGCGCGAGGTATGAGGTTACGAATACAATGTGAGCTGGTAGTACAATTGTTTCGGTGTGTACACGACACGAGGAATGTGACGGGGTTAGACGAGGGCTGAAGTAATTAAGTTAATACTTTGTTTTATCGTTTCATGACGTATATTATTAACGTTAAACCACTATTTGGTAATGTTGCGCAACGTCGCGTCTCATGTCCAAGATCTTTGCATACAGACTCCTTTCTAATGCCGTCAAGTGGATCTTGAGAGTCGCGTACGCGTTCCCAGAGGGACACGTGGTTAAGGTTTATTGAAAACGGCGAGTCCGCAGCTTGACTTACCTTCGCAGATCAATGGACCCGCTCGTTACTTAACCATTGCGTGGATGAATCGATCGATTTCGTAATATTTATTTCTTTCTCGTGTAACCTGTACTTATCATACTTTTTTTAACGTGCAAACATCGTCTTACACCTGCATGACGAAAAATTCTTAAGGTACCGCGCGATCCTTGACTCCCGTCATCGTCTCACCAGGAAACACACTCGCGTATCCTTTCTCCGCGAAGACGACTCCAGGCCGTGACGTCCTCTCGCTGTCGATTAGCCACGACTCCGTCGTCCCAATGCTCCCGCAAGACTTATGCTGATAAATTTCTAGTTGTTTGTTTACCCTGCCGACTTTCTAAGGAGTGTCGACTGCCAGTCAGCCAAAGACTCGAGTAGCTGCTCCTACTACGTCATAGGCGTGAATAGAAGATGACATCATTCGGTACTATAGCTACGTTGCACCTTCCCATCCCAGTGTCTTTCAATGACGATCGACACTCGTCCAGACTGCTTCTGGATGACCCCGTTGCACGAGCTGTTACCCAGGATGCCTTAGATTTTTATCCTGGATCGCCGCCAGAACTCGTGTGTATATAAACGGTCGTTTAGACACTTGGCTACTATAGTCACTTTTCGCGGTACTGCAGCTCGTTTGGCGTAGATCAAAGCCTACGGTGGCCAGGGGGTGATATGTGTTATAAGAGAATAAAAGTATCGCATGTGTCACTGCGTCTCGAAGATTCGTGAACTTTCGACCGTTATTCATATTATAAATTATTCTATTGGTCTTATGGGGGCCACCCGTCGGACGCTAAGAATGATGGGCTTGGCTCGAGTTTTACTTTACCTTCCGATGAAATACGCCCCGTAAAACGATGCGCTGGTCACGATGGCCAATGTTGTCCTTTTACTGGCCCCCCTCACCCCTCTCCATACCTTTCCTCGCTTCTTTAATATTATATATGTATATACTGTATGTGGTATGCGAAGTCACGTGTGTATATCTATATGTCGCATTATGTCGATTTAGTATTTCGGCAAGACAGTCGAACGTGACGTGGTGGAAAAATTGTCTGTTTGATTGACCCGGAGAATTATTAATTGATAGGGATTTTGAGGTTGAGTGTGTGTTGGCTTGAGGTTTCTATGTGTGTATGTATGTGTATACGACCACCCGGAACGTATGGTTGCACAATGGTGGTCTTCGTGATCCCTTCTGTTAAATCTACATAATTCCAACCCTGTTTGGGTATTTACGATCATCGATCCGCCCGTTGTGGTTTTTAACAGGGTAAAAAGAGGGTGGAGAGGGAGAGAGAGAGAGAGAGAAGAAAAAATAATACTTTACGAGCTTCTCGCATGTGACGCGATGTGTGCACAGTGAGATGTTTACATCGAACGACGTTTACGAAGTGGCTCGTGTACTCTTTAGCGACAGTTTATAATTTACGTCGTCTGGTAGTTGCATGCGGGTCATGCTGAAAGAAAAAGAGAAAGAAGGAACTAAAGAAAAGAAAAGAAAAGAAAACTTGCAAACTCGCCAACTTGTCTCTGCGACAGTACGTAATTCCTGAGAATCAATTGATTTCTCTTGGTGATTCGTTGAGTTTCTGCTTTACTTGAAATGTTCGCGATGCCGCGCGTGTCTCGCGGTGAATAAAATATCAGAACCGGAAATACCAAAGGGAGCATCCGTATCCGTTTGATTTCTCAACAATGTCCATTCCTTTTTTTTTCACCTGCTCGACAGACAGATTGCATACCGAGTGCATTATGGGTATCTGTGTATATGTATATATATATATATATACCGTTTACTTTCATCCGTACGATTTAACGCTGGAACGCAGCCAATTTCGTGATAGTAAAGAAAGACAGAAAGGGACGTTTTATTTTCGTCCGCGTTACTAACGTAAAAATATTCATGGCTTCCCGAAGGACTGGAACTATAGATGCAACATATTCCTTTTATTCGTTCCAGACAACGAATACGAAACTCACAGTTATGTTTCAGCAATGGTTCGGATTCGCTGAAAGTGCACGTAGCGCCCTGCGGCGTCCATACCAACTATAAAACATGGGCACTGTACGCGGCGGCTTCTAAGAAGAAATGATAAACCCATTGCCGAGTGGCAGTGCCGCTCGTCATTATGGTGACCATGCTTCGTTCAACACCCATGGCTGACAGTAGCAGACAGCCTGGCATCGAGTTAAGCCTCGCTTTCTCGGAATGGCCAGTCCACATTACGTATGAATATCACACGCGTCCTCAAGTATATACGTACTTCTGTCGCGAGGCACAGTCTGTGCCTTGTGTCTTTTTCTAGATTATTCTGTGCGCATGCGCAGATGCGTGACGCCTTGAAAAATTTGTCATTTAAAGGCGAGCTCGTAGGGCGTCTCATTCGTGAGCCGCTTGCTCAAGCAGACGGATACACGGATTACGGTATAACGATTTTCTTTTATTCACACACCTTAAGCGTCGATTCTTTCGCTGAATAATATTTCACGTACGTCGGCTATGGTTATCGGATGCGCTTGTATTAGCCAAAAATTTCATGCTCCCACGCTGTGGGTGGGCCTTGTGCGTTTGTTATCCAAGACTCGATCGTTTTGCCTCCCGAGACGTGCCTGCCTCTATTGTCTACCTGTACACGGCTAGTTGTATCTGATCGAGGAACATCGTATAAGCCGAGGGAACCGAACTCGATGAAACTGGAGTAAAGTCTTTCGGCTTTCCTCTCCGCAATCACAGAAACCGCGTTATCCTCGGGCAATACCGATTATTAACTCGGAAAGCTTATTGACGAAAATATGTTGTCCGGTTGATAAGACATTGAGATATTACGGGGATGTACCTCTGGGTAGTCTAAAAAAAAGATATAATTATTTCAGTGCTTTTCATGATCTTTTTTTTTTTCAACGTCGACCCTACTGCTTGTATACTGTTTTACTTGCTGCTGTTACTCGTGAGATGAACTTGTTTTTGGGTGGTCCGCGCTCCCGGGAAGATGCTGCTTTAATAACAGGAGGTGGCCGGGACGAGCGCTAATGCTGCTTAATGCACCTACGGCACGAGCGTTGTTAAGGGCACGTTAAGTTTTTTTTACCTACCTCCTAGTAAAAGTTTTTGCAACTTGGCCTCGATTTTTTTTTTAGTACCAATTTGTAAGAATATTTTTGTGGCTTTATTGCTCAGCTGCGATTTAACCCACTTCCGTTTTTTTTTTTTTTCTCGACGTCGTAAAAGCTTCTTCCCACCCTGTCAGGGTATACAGGCACTTCTTATACGTTATATAGACCGATGACTTGCGTCTGTGGAATTCAGTGATAAAGCTCGTATGATTTATCAGCCTTTCTCCATTGTTTATTCAATTAACCCCGAACTCCCAGTCAGCGCTATATTACACTCGGAATAGTTAGCTAGTGTCAAGAGACACCAAGCGTTCGTTCGTACTTGACTCGTGTGAAACTGCCGTTAATGTTACTTGATAATAATAACTTGAACCACGTATAATATTGACCTGTTTTCACACGAGCGACATTGCAGTACGAAATGAAGGATAAATGTGGATTTTTCAGTAAATTTAATTGATATTAATATATCGAGTCATGGAATATATTTGCTTTCCTCATATCAGACATTTTATTACCATCGATGGTAGATACGGGTGTGAATATTTATTAGAAAAATTGACAAAGAAAATTAAATGTAATTATTATAAGACGTAAGTGACTGCTTAACGATCGGTTTACATTTTCAAACGGGATGTCTGTTACAATAGCAAATGAAACGCGCTAATTGACGCTTGGATTCCTCAGTGCGAGTAGACGCGAAGCGACGTGTACCAGGATGGGAATACCAATTTCTCGGGTTACCTTCTGCACTCGAGTGAGGAGTAGCTGGACTGCTCGCTGGGACCTTCGGCACTTATACACTTTCGCTGGACGACGTTTGAGTTATCGTGGATAGGAACGTCGGGGCCTTAAAAGGGCCTTGCGCAACAGAAACGGACCCGGGACGCGTAACTGACCTAGAGAGTAAAGGGTCGAGGTACTTGATTTAACATTGTAATATAAAACGTACGAGGTACTCGGATATATATATATATATATATATATATATGCAACAGTGATTTTGGATAAAATGTTGTGATGTCTGCCTAATGAAATAATTCGTCAAACAGATGCGCTTTACGTTAAAGCAAAGTGCAATGTATAATCTCTAATAGCATGCATACACATATGCATCCCACCTATGTATAACACAGCATAGCAGACTCATTGCTCCATTTTTAAACTGGCCTTTCCTGACCCAACATCAACCTTGACTTTAACACCAGCGCACCAGTAGTCAGCCACTTGGACGAATGTTTAAAACGGCGCCATTTGGTCGGTACCGGAAATTAAGAGTTAAAGGGAGGTCATTTATTTTCGTCTAATGACCTAGCTCCTAGCTACCAGCTTCGTAATTAACTGTACTTTAGCTAAGTATCCGGAAGAAAGCATATCCATCGATAAATTGTGCTTCCGACGGTATAGCTTGAATTTACCATGAATTCCCGCCAGGCGACGCTTCGGTCGTACACGGCTATCGGGTGGAATGAAAACTGTTGAGAATTCACAATTAACGTACAATTCATCACTGGACGAGTAATTGGTCGCGTGGTGCAGTCTCGCGAGTACATATACCAGTCCCGTACAGGTTTTATTCATTCGTTTACCTGTCATCCATTCATTCATAAAGTCATTCATCCATACGGCCGCTGCGGCAGCACCGTCGCGTAACCGACTCGTAAGCACAGCGTCGAAGCGCGTATAGGTACCGTGTGTACACAATGATTTCACCAAGAATACAAACGCGAGTGAATTAATCGTACGTACTTATGAAAGTGGACGTCGAGGAACGCGGAGGAACGTGGAGAGTCGTGAGGAATGGCTACAGGTCTGACATAGGATGGATAGTCGGGGGTTCGAGAAAGGTACGATACACCATAGGGAAGAAACGTGTTTCGAATGGTTTGATGCACAAATAGAGTTTGATAAGATTGTTAGGTGCTCGCAAAGACCACCTTCCCTTCTCTGTTCTATATAGCCTATGCTTCTCGGGTACAGTGCCCAGTGTTGTGCATCCTGCAAAAGGAATTGTTTCTATTAGCGGCGTATCAAAGACACAGATGTACGTTGCTACTGGGCGAGTACTCCGGTGTTTCCTAAGTGCAAATAAAGACCGCGAACTATACCTGGTTTATCTATTGAATGGTGTACTTGTACGTACTGTTGGATTTGCATAGTGCCTCAAGTATTATACTGGTTATGTACCTTGTACAGCACGAGGGTCAACCTGACCCCCGTCGACCGAAAGAGGGTCGAGGACAGTAAGACCGGTCCATACCTTTCTGCAGGCTACTCTTACTCTCCTTCCTCTTCTTGTTTTCTTTGTTATTCTTCGTCCTTATCTCGTTCCTTCATCCTTGTCCCTTCAAAGAATTTTTATTCTCACCGATTACGTCATTGACGAACTCGCAAACATCATTGGGGGGTATGACAAAGGGAGATAAGTATATAGTAATACATTTATTCGATTAAATTCAAAATGTCTGCCACTTCGTGCTTCTCGCGTTTATAATTTCTCCCTCGTAAAATATGCAGTTGCAGACGCAGCTGCACTCCGGTCTCTGGCGCAAGTCGAGTGCCTGGCAATTTGCGAGCTTCTCTTCAAGCATCGAGTGTAACGAGTAGAATTGATTGATTGTGAAGAATTTTTCTTCTCTTATTCATAGGGAATATTTTTAACTGTTATACATGGCGGGAGGTATCGGTATCGATAATGTTTAATGGATGATGATGACTGTGTAGGCTATTACTATATGTTTGGTTTACGTGAGGTTAAGTGGCTATTTCTTTTCAGGATTATTCCGAGGATGACAATGTCGAGGATGACGATGACGACGCTACACTGGCTACGACGAGTGCAACGACCACGACCACTACTAGTACCACCACTACGCCGAGACCCAACGTTCCCGAAGAGCGTTACGAACGTCAGGGCTCAAGGGCGTATCAAGCCGCCAATGGGCCCCAGTATAATGGATATAAAGCAAAAACCGAATATCCACCTATGTCAGCGCACAGTGCACATAAGTGGCAATCGCTTGGGTCACGAGAGGGCGTGCGGGAAACACGCAGGAATACGCAGCAGTACAATACAAATGGCAAATGTGAGTAAAGGCGTTGATAACGAGCAGTCTCTATGGGACAACATGAGATATCTGAAACCATACACGAGAGTTATGACTCTTGAGAGGTCAAAGGTTAAATTCTTTAAACGTACAAATTTATTTTATAGAACCTTAACGCGACACGATATCGATATCTTTTAGGGCCGAGAAAATTAACGATTTTGAAGAAGAGAGCTGCTAGACGTATCTATTAAGCGCCCTCTGTATCGTCCCATAAATTCAATATCAACCATTGCACGCCTGGTGACACAGTAACGGAAATCTCTCGCATTCAAACACAACGTCGTAAACCATTTGAAATCGATGCATTATCGCTTCTGGACAGCTGCGAGAAAGTCCTAGCTCGTCTTTATACCCCTGCGTAGAATGCAGAGAGAATCCTTGGAGAAAAGACTTGTCGATCGTTTTTAAACGATAGCCTGGCCATCATTACCGTCACGCACGGCAGCTGAACCTCATGAACTTTCTATACGTGCCAGTAGGATTAAGATCGATTTCCATTGGCGATCTTTAAAGAGAATCGAACTCCCGTGCGACGGCTATTACGACACTCTAATCAATACGGAAAACAGCAGCATCATTTGGTCCAGAGGGAGGATCTTCACTTTACAGAGGTCACCGTATGATCTTATGAGTAACGTATATGTGTGTTATAACACACACACACACACACACACACACACACACATATATATATATAGAGTTTGGACCTGTTCGATTATTAATATGAAAATTAATAACGCAGCATCCAGTATTGCAGCAATAATCTTTAACGCCCCCGTCAACTTTTACCATTCGATCAGCATCGAACGTTTCTCTATGGTGTCTTACGGTGTCCGCGAAGTTGTTCTTCCGCGAGCGTATGCTTAATGCTTGGCCGATTTATTACTAGGGAAAACGGTAGGTCACACTAGCCTCGGTATGAACTTTGACCCACGTGAAAATATCTCTAACCAGGAACTTACTACTATAAGATAAAGACAACGAAGGTAGAAGATTCCATGGTGACGTACAATAAAAAAAGTATCTTTCGATAGTATCTCACGTTGTGCCATGACGAGTTCGCCCACGTTGAAAATTACCATAGGTAGGATCGACGTTGGTGATTCAACGGGGCAATATTTCTTTTTATTACTCAATGTCAGGAAGCTGATACCACGGCGGTCGTGATTGGGGTTTATTTATTGAATTATATCCTGCAATACGTATGAAATGCATTGATAATAATTGCACCTAATAAAATTCTCCCTATTTCAACTTTATTAACCATTGTCTAACCTGCTACGGTACAGGGTAGACGTGGATCTTTTTCATAGGCTTAAAGTCATCGTCACTGCGATACCCTGAATGCCGTCGGACGCCCAAGGATACTTGGCAACGTATGGAAACTCGGTAACTAAGCAAGAACAAGAGTGTATGAAACAAGAACGGCGGATATACAATCTGACAAATGACGCTTTAATGGAAGTTAGTCGTTGACCTGACGCGCCGTTTGTAAACGTCTTTGGTATGCTCGATCGTCTCGATTCGTTCCCCTAACGAGGTCCAATTAAAACAGCGCATTCCCATCGACCTGTTTATGGTATCCATGTCGCACACGAGAGACCCCTTATCACGCCTGGCCCGATTAACCCCAATGGGGTTGAACGACACCTCGATATTCGTTGTGTAACGGGAATTATTTAACGTTAACGATTCCTTATCGACGTCAATCTTCTGTTATCACGTCGCTTTAATTATTACCTATTAATCTACTTGCACCGCTTGGTTTTAGCTTCCGAGATACATCAGGCCTTTCAACACGCCATCAAGGTCTCCAAGGAGGGTAGCTGTCAGTGGCCACGTGCAAGGGTGATTCCAGTTCGTGACGTTTATCCAAGTCCATCCACCACGTACATTCCTCATTGTGCAATATTGCACAGGTGCAGCGACGACACAGGCTGCTGCAGATCCGAGGCGCTGACCTGCGTGCCAAAACACAGTCATCGCGTAGAGCTGTACTTTTATGTGAGTGAACTCTCGTTACGCGTGACGTATCAATTAATGATTAGATACGACGAGAACGCGTTGAGAAACCATGAGGAATTAATGATTGGGATTTTATCTGTCTGATGATTTATTCACACGACGTGGTAAAGAAACGTAATATTATCGATAATAATATTATTTCTCATCTGGTAATTTCTTATCTGAGATTCTTGAACCTTCTTTTTCAAGGGGTTCCCGCCATAGATTCTTACTATAATACGTCATTAGTACAGAGAAATATATAGAGTGCGTGTTTGCTAACTCCTATCTCGCTTTTTCTTTTCTCTCATTTATTTTCTCTACAATCAGTCGTCTCTACCCTTTGGGTTTCTCACGCGTTTCAACAAACAACCGTCGCCATGTCCAGCTTACGTGAGTCCGCTTTGGGACTCAGGAGGTAAATCCTGGAATTACAGTGTCAAAATTACCCCGGATCACGCTTCACTTACACGGTGGTCCTCTCATGTATCATTGCTCGTTATTTTTCTGAGGGAATCGTAATCGAGCTAAGGTACGTGTGACGTCACTTCCCTAGTCATTACACTAGCATCGCGTTAACGTTAGTTTACTCTATATACACGATGCACTACGTAATTGGACGATCGCTGCCACTTACCGTCCATGGCTCGATAAGTGTAACGTATTTTGAACCACCTGTTCTCCAAGTGGTACCAGCCTGTATACATGTGTGCTCTACTATGCACTTCTATTCAGATAGTATAATGCATTTCGATACAGTACACCAGGAGATAGTTGCCCAACCTGACTGTACGCCAAGATAGCTACATAGCATACGTAGTTTCCAAGTTACATCTATCGAAGGAAAAAGTGAAAAAATTCGAATCGTTTGGTAAGACCCCTTCGTCGATTGCGCTATATCAATTTCTCAGAACTCTCCTATCATTTGGCCTAACCCCATTTCCACAGAGTCGCTCGCTTAAATGCAACTCACGATCGTTCACCGTGCATTAATTCGACTGCCGGATTGCACTATGCAGATTATCGATTATACGGTGAAAAATTTAACGAGATGTTTCATAGGTTAGGAAATCGTGGATTTAGCGCATCGAAATTAAATAGGATTGATTGTACGAGTAATAATGACAATAGTAATGATGCTAGCTAACGATAACGATTTAACGAGTTTTTAAGAGCGTCGTTTCGTGACACTGGAGGTCATAGAGTGAAAATGACGTAAAATGTCGATACGGCTGCATCCTCGTCTCCGTGTCACCGATTGATAATGGCGGCAAAACAGCAATGAGTCTCTACGACGATGCGCCAACGGTCAACCAACGAAGCAAGTGGTTCGCTCGTTAAAGTTGATTCTGCAACAGATTGCATGAAATATTACTGCAATTAATCTGCTTTTTCCCGTGCGCAGATTACGTTTAAAGCTTAAACACAGCCGGTACGAGGCACCAGGAATTCCATGGACGTCTTAATTTATTACGTTCGAGACATTTCACGTGGGACTACAGGACATTCGTGGATGCCTCGGGCTGGTAGTTTTACACGCCTGTAGATGGCAGGTCGATCGAAAGTGAAAATCGAGATGTGCGCCGTTGATTTCTCGTCCGATATGTACGAGTGTGATCGTTGGCAGTTGGATTTAACGATTTTCAGTGACTCAATTGGATTAACCTTTTTTTCAATGTTTTTTTTTAGTTATCGCGTGTGACGCTCGTGTGGCGATAGGATCGATTAAAAGGGTATCGACGAAGAGCGCCTTTTGAAATTGAAAATGGAAAAGTCGGTGAGCCTCGTGCAAGAGGAAGTTACCAAACCGGTAATTAGTAGCCAGACGGTCCGATCGACTCGATCGATTCGACAGATAGGTGGACATTAAAATCTTAATGGTCAGGGCCCAACCCACGCTAATTTCCTCCTGGTCGAATCGAAGCCGTGAAATCATTCTCCACGATGTTAATGGGCCTGAAATCATTTGGTAGACGCTGATAGTACTTGACGTGCCTTAACTTCTGCCAGAAAGCTTTTGGAGGTTATACACAGAGAGTCACTCTAGCCAATATACAAGGCTGTACCGGTAATTTGTGAAACGGTAAAAATAAAAGAGCGGCATGGGGGGGACGACAAAATGACGGGTGCAAAAGAGTTCACGACCTCTTAGCATAAGCCTGCAATTTGTATTATAGCAACTTCGGTATTTTGTACGGTCAATCAATTATGGTGATACGGTTTGAAAAATGACGGGAAAAAAGTCAAAGTAAACAAAGACTCTCGACTCCTTATCCCAGTACGTATGCCATGTTGTATGGTACCGATGCATATTTTTATCTCGAAAAAGGATACAAGGACCTCCCAAGAAATGGCACTCAGACGTTCAGACATTTCAAGTGTGTCCGATACGTCAGAGGCTAAATATAAGTTTGAATAATGGCGGCGTCGTATCTCCCGTCATGCAACAGCGAAATTTCGCCATGACGCTCCGATCCACATTGATTGGTTACTCCCGTCGATTTCCTGGATTGAAAAGTGAATGGTGTCACTATAGCCAAGCTGTACTCTACGCACACTATGGCGGGACTAACGGATACCGGCCGTAAAGTTCAGGGGGCATTAAAGTCGACATTAAAACTCGACACGGGAGAAATAAAGAGCGGCGCAATCTTTATGATTAACGGTCAATTAAACGCACTACCACAATGTCCGCCGCGTGCATTTCGGCTCGTTGTCACGTGGTCCCAAAAAGTAGCTACCACACAATTTGGGTCAGCATAGATTAACGTCATTCACATATCTCAGGCTCAACGAAACGACGCGGCTAGACGTATATGTGTATACGATCGTGTTAACGTTGAACCGTACGTGCATCGCGATAAGGACTCGTACATTAATCAATTAACGTACGAGTAACGACGAGCGAAAAAATACATGGAGAATATACAATGAGCGACTACGAAAATTCATCGTAGCCAAACGCGCAGAGGATTTAGTTTGACAGCTCTGGAATCTGCGAGCATAAATAAAAGCAGTCGTCACGATCGTACGCGCAAGCGCGAACGAATATTTCGCAATGAATATTCCCGCAATATCCTCCAATGAAACCTCAAGGATCGTCTCCAATTGACGATCGGCCCTAATTTCGTGCTGATCTGGATTACGTTCGCGTCAAAGCTTCTCTAGAGATACGTCACTTTACACGAGGAATACGTCGATCGGAATTCTTTTTATTTTTCCGCCATACAAAACTCCATTTCGAAACGGGTCAATAGTATCGGTTTTCACGGCTTCAAGTCCCGTACATAAGTACGGATTTACAACGATCCACTTGTCGTGCGCAATTGAAGATGCTACTTGTAACACGTCGCTCTTGAGATACCGTACGAGTGCTACGAAACCAACCAGCGACCACGATTTCGGTTCGTGGGAATTTTTGGAAAATTTGTTGAACCACTTCAAAAATTTGTACGGGTAGTATAAAGAAAAAATATGAAAAGTCTGTCGTACGAATTTTTTTTTTTTAAATATAGCAAATCACGTCGCGACGACGTGCACCGATATTCTTCTATAATTAACCAGACGGCTACGTTCTGAATTCTGTATATTAAAGTGTCTACTGTGTATAAGACACGTACTGTACTTCTGATGTATATACACATGTTGCGCATGACACTCAGAGCCCGTTTCATGTCTCTGAGTCAGTATGCAGACCCGCCTCATTTGGCTGGGTATCAAATTTGTCGTACGTTGTGGATAACGCGGGTCATCTGTACGTATTTCGTACTCCGGTCTCGTATGCCCAGCAAATCAAGGTGGACGTCGTACGTCGCGAAGCGCATATACGAATACAAGAGATTCCTTCCGCAGTACGAAAATATACCGTCTTGTGAACAGCAACGATTTTACAGCCGTTGAAAATTGTATAGGAAGCTTTTCCTTTCGTTTTCATAACCGCACAGGGTCTTTCGTCAAGTAGAATTAACGTTCATCCTACTTGGATATTTTATCCAGACCCAAGGTGGTCCTCGTTACGTGTGGTAAGTTATACGTATCCCGTTTGCCACTATAGTACGGATTATCTGGAATGTATATTCCTTTCGAAAGAGTCTGTAGTTTACTTTCTCGTTTAGAGTGCTGTAAACTGCCTGGCCGCCGAGGGCTTAGCTCTATTTAATTTTTCCAGGCACAGCGCAGCCACCCTTTTACTTTCTTCCTCCCATCCTCCTCTTGTACATCATCGTGTGTATTATTCACGTAATCCCAAGGCGTGTCTACACACTGGACTATCTAAAGTGTTTCCGGCTAATCCTCTCGCTCAGATTATACCGAATTTCAGTATATAATTTCAACACTTTTCGGATTCCTCACCGCCACCACCCTAACGTGGCTAACGTAATACATCCTATTAATGTCACCTGCAGCACACGTGGCTACGTGCCAGAAGTCGATCCAGTGAGAGTCCGAGTCAGTCAGGTTAAAATTAGTCCACTGGTTGATTGAACCGTGATAACCGGCTTGGAATACAATAAAAAAATCACCTGCCGAATACTGTTAATAAACGTTTAGAAACTGAATACCGTGATGTGATCATTTAAGTGATTCTGTGCGTTGATTCAGGTGATTCAGTACCCGGGACTTATATGAGAAGCCTGGGTAACTTGATCATCGTCATCGTGCTTCGTGATTGATCATCACTCGGACGATATCAGAAGACGGCGGACCAAACGGAAGTTCTGAAATGGCTTAGAATTTAAGTAGCGGGACTCGAACCAAGTATTAGCTGGAGAGTTGGGTCTGATGAGTGAGAAAGAGAAATAACAGTTGGGTCCGCTCGGGTCCACCCTATTAACTTTTTGATCGAAGACCGCAATGCACTGACCTAGAGTTTCGAAATGATGACTATGGTACTCGTCGAACGAGAGAACGAATGGACATCGTAAATGAGAAAAAAATAGGTACATTGACGTCTAAACGGTAGCCTTAATCCCACATGAATCCTAGTCCAAATTCAATGGACAGGTCTTTATTGTACCACGGTCGAGCACAGTAAAAGTGTTAATGATCCCGTTAGAAATTGCCCGTAGTTGCACTGTCATTTAATTCAATGACGCATTATATTATTAAAAAAAAAAATGAAATATCCGAATTCTCCTTCTCTATCGAGGATGTGATAAATATTTTGAAATTTTTCATAAAAAAAAAAAACTTGCCAATATTCATCATTCGATGATCGTGACAACTAATTGAATTAATTAATCATTTGAAATTGGATTCGTAGCATAGCCACTTTGGTGAAGGGTATCTAGTCAGGCTTTTGACTGACGATACGTCTGTCTTTGTCTTACGCACGTGATTGCGCGTTAGTCCGTCTCTCTCGCACTTACGGCCGGTATACGAAATTACAAAATCGAAGCGGATCGTGACAGGTCTTCGCGTATGCTTATGCTAAATCTGTGTAACTTTGAATATTTGCATTCACCCGGAAAATGGCTACCAGCCAAGTAAAGCTATCTAGTTCCTATCAGGAACCGAGCAATCCATCAACGTGTCCATCAAGTCGGTCGAATTAGTAATGACTAACGATGCAAAGGAAACACTCTGGATTCTTCGTCTACCTAAAACCGTAAAGGACTCGGTGGAAAACTAAGGACTAAAGAAAAGCAATTTACTCCTCCCGAGAATATATCGCGTTAAACGTATAATTATCTCTGGGTTAAAGTAAAGAGAGTCCGCTTATAAGTTACCTCTAACACATGTGGATCGTGATTTAAAGTAAAACCACAAAGGGAACCCACTCGATATTAGTTGGGCCTTTATCGGTTCTTATATTTATGTCCATACGCCATTAGTTATCGCGAACGCTTGTAAGTGCTCCAGTTCCGGAGGCTGGAACAGTCACGGTGGATGATCTTCGTGATCCCTTTTTTTCCGGCCCATACGGAACATTAAAATGCCAGAAACAGCATTTCGATAGATAGAGACTCTGAGCAATACTGGCCTTGTCCGTAAGAGGCATAAAATAACAAAATATATGTATACGTATACCTAGACGAAAAAAGCTCAAAGGGAACAATGGCTGTGCCAAGTTAAACGAACCTTCCTCAGGGCGACTGGAGATTGTTAATAAATAACCGTGAGGCAATTACCATTTGCAATGATTCACCGTAAAGCCTTAGATGGGCGCATTCATCGGGAAGATCATGCAAGACAAATTCCAATGACGCTTTTTTGTCCTGTCCACTTCGCGTCTGGCGCGTTACGCCTTCTATAAGTAATTCACTCGATTAATGACTCGAACGGTGCATTGGTGCGTCTTGATAATGCAGTACGCGGTGGTTTATACATGGTTAATTTACATGCTGATGCATTTTGTGACTTCGGTATAGATATAGCGAGTACTGTCCTGAGACAATAACCTCTGTACAGATCTTCTAGTAACTAGATATATATATATATATATATACGTTATGTATATTGGGCGCGTATCTACTTTTGGCAGCGTCCATAACAAAACGAGCGGTAGGTAGCTTCGGCGACAGCTGCAGAACATAGTGACGCGCGCTGCCAAGAATTATGCAGCCTGCGTTACCAGCCTACTCGTCGGCTTCAGCAAAAACGTCCGTTTCGCCATTGTTTTACGTTACACGACGTGATGAACATTCCCAGTGTGACACGGGGATCGCAAATGGCCGCGACCGTCTCGCACCTCTGGCTGTCCACGTTCGCTGCGTAACCGCGACCAGGGCAGCAGCATCAGGCTACACGTTACTATATTTGTACCAGAAGACAACGTCATATATCTCTTGGATGAGGTTGTTTCCGTGTCCCTCTGCAATCTGGGCGACGTCTGGACATTCCTGGAGTCCATCCACTTAGCGTTTCTTGGCTGCGGCTCCACCTGTGCGTCTTTGACGCATTTGCCTAAGACGATCCTAGGAGCCCAGGGAGGGTTGACATCCTTAAGGAATGTGGTAAATCTCAATCAGGACCCAGTTTTAATGGTTTTCTTAAGTCGATGCTCCGGATGAATCGACCCACCGTGTAAATTGGGGGACTCTCGAACAGAGACAAACGAGTCCCATTCTTCCATCTTTGGGGTCCGTTAGATCTGCTCCAGAGTGAAAGTAACGGGGCGGTTATCCCCAAGGGCCTTTACTTTCTGTTGAATGAGACTTTTTCTCGTTTATTTTTAAAAGCATCTATTCTCTATCCTGGAATGGGACTTCGGTCCCCTACAACACCCTACTCCTTTTTTACTTACCCACGAATTCTGACCCATGGAGGTCACCTGTCACACCGATGTCGATAGCTGCCGCTGCTCCTGCATGCGAGACATGCACTCTCATGCTAATGGCTCATTCTTCTTTTTCTTTTTTTTTTCACGTTTTCTCATTAGGATTAACGTTAACTGCGCGGCAGACGGAGTGACGAACAGTCTGTCTGTACGGTTTATGGATATGCATAGGGACGCGTTGCTTCGATCAGTATGTAAAATGGATGCCGCGGCTTTGGAATCTTTTTTTTATATTTTTACGTCTTTCCTTTTCTTTTTCGTCAGCTTACGTTTTTGTCGTTTAACGACGGTACTTTTGAAGCATTACTCGCTTCACGTATGTGCATTAAATATCACATACGAGTCGTGTGTCTCCAGACTGTTTCTATGCACCACCAAGTACTTCTGCCTTCTCGCCATAAGTCAAATAGGTCCCGACAGGACGGGATTGGAGTCCCTGGTACTTTACGAAGTGGCTAATGAAATTTGCATAATGCAGATGATTAGTCGTACATCTCGCGTGAAATTGAAAATGGAAATTGATTCGTTCATGGATTATAGATGCTATTTCCTCTTGTGTCGCTGCTTAGTATTTTTTATTAATCTGAATCGTTAAAACAATTTTTTACTTTTTTTTTTTTCTTCTAATACACGTATACATTCACTCGACATGGTGTATTTGCCAATCGGAGAAGCAACGGAGATTTTCAATAATTTATCATACATGAGAAATGGGATCCTTGAGAGGATTCGCGGATGGGTTCGACTATCGATCATCGATGACCCGAGGAGATGACGCGTAAGAGATATCGAACTATCCGACTTTCCCAATGCGTTGTCAATCCATCTAAATGTATTTCTCACCGCGTATAAATCAAATTTGAAATTGATGATTTGATTTTGAAAAAAAAAAAATCTCTGATTACGTTTGACGTACATCATCCTAACACGTGTTGAGTTTACCTAAATAAAACTATTTGACAGTAACGGGACGATGAATCTCAGCAGACGTTTTCTCTATCTAAGCGAACGCGACGGGTCGTCACGTGGTAAGAACTTAATTAACAAAGAATCGTGATTGGACGACATCCAGGTAACGAGCGATCAATTAACCCTAATGATTGTAAAATGCCGCTCGTTCTGTTTTTCTACAGTGAATTACGTATGAAACGGGAAAGCGTCAATCCGGTTTGTAATCTCGAGTAGTTAGTCTTTAATTTACCTAGATGGCGACAGCGTCCATTTCCCTGAATCTTACTGAAACAAGTCTCGATTAGGCAAACACAATTAATTAACTTTCTAACTCTACCGATTATACTAACATGTCCCTTGAATTGTACGTATAAAATTTTAACAGCCTCACGTGTTCCGGAAGTTCTCTTCTTCTTCTTCTTCTTCTCGGATACATTCAATTGTTGTTTGACCACCTGCGTAGATGCACCAGGTCGTTCTGTACCTCGTACCTTACCCTTTAGACTCATCTTCTACAGGGATTCTCATCCTGACAGGTGATCGAGTAATTCCAGTATGAAAATGAAGTCCCTGAGGATCTACTCGCTGACATCCCCTGTCTACTTTTTATGAATAAAAGCATAATGAATGGAGAAACGTGAAGACTGAAGCTGTGCGGTACATACCTAGCATAGTGCACCATAGTGAACCCCATTATTTACATAAGTCACGACCCGTCAATGAACCACCATAAATCAAGGCTCCCATTGATAAAAGCTGTACCTCAGAAAAATCAGTCATTCTCAATAGCATTCGCTCTCCACTATCATAACTTATCAATCTCGATACATAATTTCTGCTAATAACCAATCTTCTCGATCACAACCTGTGACAAGTGCGACATCTGCATACAATACTGCACATATTATAATTTCCAGCCACGTTGCAGTGGAACGAGTCGATAAATTGTCTAATCGTTAAAGAGCCCAGGGTGATTCCAATTCCCATGAAGAATTAACGACCTGGTCCAAGACACTTTAGTGGACCTCAGCCATCTTGGATCACGGATAAAATGATCCTTGACAGAGGACAACGCCAGGCACAAAGTTCAGCGAACTTCAGCTCGTTACAGACCTAAAAGAGACACGATGATGACACAGTAGGTATATTGGTCCTAGCACAGTGAGGTATTTAATCAATTATCCATAGTAACCTTGGTTCTTGGTCCGGGTCATGATTATATTTTTTGTTCTCCACTCTGTAGAAGGTTGAAAGTCGAGCGTGACTACCCTGAGCCTAGGGAGCACCATAGAATATTATTACATGGTGTATACCAGTTCAAAACTCTCTGCCACTCCACACCATGACAGACGTGTACCCTTGGTTCTGCATCCTGAGCATGAGGCTTCGTTCACAACGTCCCACCATATCAACTCGTGTAACCAACATCTACTCGGATCCTATATTATGACATGAAATTGAAGATTAATCTTAAGCCTCGTCCACACTGTACGCGTCCTCGCTAATTTTCAAGACTGACCTTCTTCACACATGGCTGAATTGCTCCCTTGTTGCATCGCCACACGCTAACTAACCGTTCACCAATCAGGAACTAACCCCGGCTAACCTCTGGTTATAGCGGCATTCGAGTGGAGGATGTTCGTTAGGCTTGATTATTCCTCGAGTAGGTTGTAGGCAGTAGGTTCTAGTCAGGTTCCGTATTGTAGGTAAATAGATGGTAGGTAGATGAAAGTTGACTCCTCACGTGAAACGATATAGAAACTCAGTCCAACTGTCCATCTTCGCATTAGATAAGGCGATTCGTATGTTAGCCACTTTATTTAGAATCATCAGCATCCATCCTGTGTATTTCAAAGTGATGACTGTACCTGGTGATCATTTATGGTTGTATCCTGTTTACTGGATTCACTTATAAACCGATCTCGGGGATAACCTAGAATGCAAAAAAAAAAGGATTGGCCACTGATCGCATTCACAAAGTTACGTTTTACCGTTAAACTCGTTCACGTTCCAGTCGCACGCTTCAATACGGTTGTGCCTAGAGCATTTGATAGAAACGGCCTGGCACTTGCGTACGCGCCTTAACAATGCCGCCAAGTCAAGAGGCCGCAGACTGACCGCAATGAGACAGATCCTTTATCCTATGGTGCAGAGTGTCGTGCTGCTGCGCTACGTCTAATTTCCCATGCACGGTAGCCTCGGCGCTTTACGTCTTGTCTATGGATTGCCCAAGTGGGTGGGAAGAAAAAAATTATCCGTACGAGGTGTCTGGACCGTTTCACAATAACATCACGTATTCATATACACCCTGACATGCAGTAGGCATACTCGTAATAATGATTATTCAATACAGTATATACGTATGTATATACATCGTAGTATTTCTAGATCGTCACCGGATCTATTGCGATTTCTATCGAGAGTGTACGCTGTGATCACTAATTACCCTAGTTATGCTAATTAGATACCCGTCTACCTTATCTGACTTTTACTCGATTAATAACGTTTCCTGGCTAATAGCCAAGACGTCCTTTTGCGTCATTGCCGTGTATTTCTCTTGCTGAATGTTACAATGAGAAAGAAAAAAAAAATCTTGTCCTTATGAATTTTTGTCCTCCCATCACCCCACTCACCATTTATCCATCCTCCTTATACTCGTCACCTACGCGCGGTCTCGTAAAATCTCTCATCCTACCTTAAGCCCGTTACACATAGTTACGTGCACGCGTTACTGTCCTCGCAAAATATTCCGTCCCTCTTGCACTTTCGTACGTTATGCAAGACTCGCGCGGCGCCATGCAGATGAGAGAACGACGTAGTCGGTCGCCTCTGCTTGCAGGACTGCGAGAACTAATTTATAGCGAGGTGCACCGTAAAATTATTCACTTGTCGCTGTATAATAATGGCTTTGCTCTCCTCTACGAATATCTATAGATATACTGTTCCGCGCGTATATAAGGTATATACGTGGTAACTCATGGAATATTTAACTCGAAGCCACCCTTTGGGAGATACATGAAAAAAGGAAAACAATCTAATAAGAATAACTACATTATTCCTAAGAACAACAGTCGTGGGTACTCGGCTTAATACAGCCGTATACCGTTTATGCGCAGTCCATTAATTCTCAGACATTGTAATTGGCCTCGTTGCTTACTCGGTACGCGTTGTTATTATATTCCATGCTGACTATAATTTATCCACGGGAGCCTCGTGTGCAATGTAAATGACAATTATAATCAATTTCCTTCTCATTTCGTATGACTTTCATCACGTGCCCTTATCACTCGAATCAATCGACTCCCCAGGACAATGATCGTCTCGTGCGTGCTTTGCTCCTCGATTACAACCAAGATCCTCAGGATCTGTCTGATCGAATGGCGTTAAAAAATCGAATAAAATAATAATAATAATGAAATACCATAGTCCTAACAAAAGACACCATAGAGCGAATGTCTCGCAGCAACGATTACAGTTGGGCTACGCATGGCTACCGTGTCAAAAAATCTATATGCAATGGTGCCTCATGAAGAATTCCATGGTGGACATTGATCCGTGTCTCTCACCTCCATCGCCACCTCCTGAGGCCACCATTCATTCGCCACAGGATCGAGAACCCTGGGAGACGTATGTTTTGGTACCTTTACGTGCTTTATTTATTCTTATTGTGCCCCATGATAATATCATGGTAACACTTGAGGTCTTTGATATGCTCCATTGTTGTATTACTTTGTTTCGAAGAGACGCCTTTTTTTCATACACGTTAATCACCCGTCAATCTCGGTAGGATGGATCTAGGGAATTTAGGATGATTTACCTGTCTTTGTAAATTGGGGATTTTTTTATCACCAGAAAAAAAATGCTTGTCACGTCATCTGCTTTGTGGCGCTCGAATAAAAACGAGAGTGAGTCCATGACGAGAACGGTAGCCAGGATGTGTGTATGTATGTGTACGTATACATATGTGGAAATGTGAAGGGGGGGATCGAGATGGTACCAGGAACAGGTTCTATGAACGAGATGGACACCTGGAACAATCTGCTGTTCCTGGAGGAAGAATTGTGTACGAGGAGAAAGGGAGTAAGAATCGTGATCTGAAATACCGACAGTGTATTGTTTCTCGATCGGATAAGGTGCGGGTGCTTAATCAATTATTCTAAGTAGACCCTGTGTGTATTAAACGTTACGTGACTCGAGATAAGTCTTATTCTATGGCTTTACAGTGGGGAGGAACAGCGTATAAAAGATTTATAACGCAACCCCAAAGAGGCCAATGACTAACTTCTTACTATCTGTTTCGGTTATCTTATCTAGCGCCCGGGACAATATTCAAATCAATGTGAAAGTATGTCACCGGGTATAATACATAATTTGGTGGAATGACTATGTTGGATGATGACAATGATGCCAGAGAGCTAAACAATACCACCCTGCCTTGGGATATACCTCTTTGGTCCAGCAGCAGCATCCCTTCGAGAGACACACAATGCTACACTCAGGACCCTCAGGACTTGAGGATCCTTTGATCCGTGAGACGTAATCGCCGTTGAAGTGACCAGACAATCTTCCCCTGGGAATACCGGCTTGGTGTACCTCGTATTTTTCTTTTCCTTCTCTTTTTTTCTCACAATACTCACAGTCGTATCTTGTTTCACTCAATGAGAAAATTGAATCGTCAGGAATTCCTGTGATCGTTCCAGGAGAAGAGAAGAGCTGTTCGGCATCTTCAAATACTACAGGGACGTAGATCGATTCGCTAGATTGTTTCTACGAGATATATATTATGTGGTGTATATATATATATATACGAGGACCGTATAGGAATCCTCTCTGAAAATAAGAACCATCGTAAAGTGAACAAGCGCGAGGTGTCTGACCAATGTTATTTCATATCTATTACAATTACTCAGACGCCATTTTATTACCGAGGCAGACTTCCTACCCCGAGAGAAATTTTTCTTTTGAAATTTAAGAAGGAATAAGACCAGGCATGTCGACGTTCTCTCATTGTCTTATACGCATGCCTACTAGGCAGGGACATGTAGTAAGTAAATCTTTCGCAACAGGCTCCGCGTACGATCACCCAGATAGATCTTCGAGGCAATTAACATAATCGACTAGCTGAGAAAGAAAGGGAGGAATGAGATAAAAAAATGTACATCCAACGCGTTTACCAGACAGCGTGACAGCTTCTTATCGGCGATTAATGCTTGCTAAGATCGAAGGTCGGTATTGTCACTTGGTTGCAATCACGTTAAGTCCCAAGACGTCAGATGGGATTTAAATACGTTTGAATTCCCCGTGACTTGGGATGCTGCATTCTGGGTAGTATGAGAAAGCTTGGTATGCGGCGATTCAGAGCTTTAGACTGAATGCATGGTGTCTTGACTTCTAAAATTAAAAACACTCAATATTATGGATAATTCTGGTATTTTTAAACGAACACGGTGAATTCTTATACATGGAGTCCGACGCCCACGCCTCATTGCGATATACCTGGTGGCCTTTTTACATCGGTGATTCCAGCACGACTACGTGCTCCAACCTCGCCATGGTGTCAGGTACATAATGGCGAAACACCCACGCGCTCTCCGCACCCACAACGCGCTCCAAAGATTTTTCCTTCCTCTCCGTAACACGCTGCCAGTCGATTCCTTCGACGATGTAAGTCAGTTGCACTTTCCTCGGTGAGTACTTAACGCCATTGGCAGGATAGGTATTCGAATAAAAGCTGATACCGCAAGATGGCACTGATTGTTAAAGTGCCGCCATGATGAATATGACCGAGGTGCCGCATGATGTCGCTGAATGCTGTGAGCATGACAAAAGAGGATAATCTACGATGTTATATGGGAGTATCATTTCTACTCACGGGTTCAGAATGCGGAGGACGCATGAAGCAGTGCGAAAGAAATTCAATTGCGCGTACAGTTAGCATATGTGGGCGATAATAACACTGCGGCTGTGTCAAGCGGGCCTCTTGGCTTATTTGGCATAATCATTTTTTTAACCATAGGGTCCAGGCCCAGCCCTTCCTCAAGACTGATTTTCACGACGCGACACACGTTTTCGTAATATACTATTCATATGGTTGTGTCTCAAGGACATTCTTGAGCAATGTATTATCGATATAACCTCAAAGACATTATGATTGGTAGATCCTTTGCTTCTTTACTTTTCACGGAGACTGTGCATCCTCTTATACGTATATATATTCTCTCTTACATAATCTTCTAGACTCTACTTTGCTTCGTCTATTATTTATTTAACGACTCATCATGCCACACGAGGGGAAAATTTATGGCCGGCAACGGTCAGCCTTGTACTCTTGGTATTACGTTGGGACTCGTCTAAAGTAGTTTTCTTCTTCACGCATCTTGCGTTATTCATTATTCTAGGTATTTAAGACAATTGTCATTTAACAATGTGTAAAAGGTTTTTTATTTTATAGCCTAATCCCGTTTCATTTGGTCCAATTGTTATTATGTCCATTACTCGATTTCCTTGGCATCTTACAGATACAATGCGTAGCTCTTACGAAATTCTCGTTAGCAGCTTCCAGGAGAAATGTATCAGGACGACCTACCGCATCGTTATCGCCATTTTCTCAGCGGCCATAGCTCGTCGTGAGATAAATGCGATTTAACGCGTCGTAGATGTACAGTCTCGTCTCGCAAGACTCTTACAAGTCACCGGATACAAGGCAATAGACCGGCTGCTGTTTTATATCTTGTAATTACACAGCATCAAGGGATGGAAGTGAAGTACCCTAAGGCGATCCCGGGGATCTCCTGCTGGACTACATGCTGAGACTTTGGCTTTGCTCTTCTTTAGTACGTACAGTGCCGGTGTGTTGGTACCAGAGATCATTATAATCTGAACTGGATATTCGTGACTGTACAATTTCACTATGAAATCCATCAGGATTACTGTTACTATCGTTGCATACTTTTCTAATCAATTATGAAATCTCTAAACAAAACACGAGATAAAATTTGCAATGATCCGGACACGTAACAGCAATCCATTGATCTTCCATAATGTTTATCTTTAATTCCAAGAAATTTTTCATCATCAAGGTGGAATGACGTGGGCATTCTTATCAATGACTGTGGGAGGATCCTGAAGACTTGTAGAGGGCCCAAAGAACAATGCGGGTCCGCTTGAAAGTTGGCAACAATGATCTTATTGTTTATTGTGACTGGAACAGAATTCAAAATGAAATTCAGTTTAATAAAAATAAATGGTATAACGGTAGATCGCAAAGTCAATGATATATTCCATAATAATCTACATTTGTAATCACGGTCAACAAGTTCATTAAGTTTCATCTCGAATGCTTGTAAGATTGAATTCCATCTAGATTCTCGCGAGAGATCTAAGGAGATCTGAGAGTATTTATGGTACATAGACAGATGCTTTAAAGGCGAAAGACTTGCTGAAAGTTAAGATCGCAAAGCAAGTCTCTATATGGGAAGTGTATTATAAATCATCCTGTTTGTAACGTCGATTAATTATGAGATGTAGCCGAGTCCTGTAATTAAGTCTTCTTTGATGACCTGTGGTTCCTCGCCCGCTGCGAAATCATCGAAGTCACTGAATTTATACACCAATTAAATCCTGATCGCTTGGCTGGTCCTGTACGGTCAGGATCGTCCGGTCGGTAAATCGTTCGTTCGACGAAAGAAATCGATTTCCCAAAAGGAAATTATAGTTCGATCCGTGAATTCAAGGCTTGAATCAGCTCGTGGATTATTACCTTAATTAATCATGATGTAACCGTAACAAGAGAGAATACACACCGTCGCGTATAAACCAAGGCGTTATAACGTTCAACGAATCCATGGGTGAATCCTCAGGGCGGCATCGCGTCGACTTTACAAGCTATCTGATCGTATTAAACGATATTTATTGCCGATTCCAAGCACCTGATATGGCTCCCTAAAACACGCCCTTGGACATTAATTTATCATTGGCAGGCACTGCCATACTCCTCGCCGGAAACGATACGGAGGATCCCAGACGATTCTTTAGTCCAGTCACTTCTTTGTTCTTCGCCTGACAGCGGATCTGAAGATCACGAGAATTATTATCAGTCGTACAAAAAGACAGTCTAGAATTTTTTTTAAGAGATATTTTAAGTACCTGTCGTCGCTGTAGATCTTTTCCGGAATTCTCAAAACTGCCTCGGAACGATTCTTTATGCATTATCACGTCTTGTTCTGCACGGCAACAATAGTCCCATTCACAAAAATTCTTCCTCGAGGCTCAGCAGGACTTTTTGCACTGTACGAAACTGGTTTCCTCGGTTCCCATTGACTTTTAAATGCGACATCTCATGTTATAGTAATAGAAGTAGTATCCTGGACATCAGTGGATATTCAATGAGATCCTGAAGGATAGCTGAAATGAAAAGAAAAATCTCCATCACTCCAAGGATAAAACCTGACAATAACTTTTGACATCACTAAAAGCCCTTAGATACTTTTCACACTAAATATACTTGCGCAATTGATTATTTCCCAGGATAAGACTTCCTTCCAAAGCCTAACACGAAGAATGGTGTTATTATCGAATCATAATGAAGCCAGCAGGTTGAGCAACATTAATTAATACGGCAAAGCAATTGCCTACCGCAATGACGTGGCCGATCTTTATCCCAACAGTCTCTCAACGGGAAGCTGATACCATTAATCAATATTCCAGGAAGGACAAGGAGCAAAAGCTGAAGTTAAAAGCTTGCAAATGTAACCAAGCGCATACCAAACATAAGTACAAATAGTAAAGGCGTGAAACCTGAAATTTCGATCGGATCAGCAACATGCAATTCCAATGCATTGGGTCCACCAATCAGTAGCCGATCATTGGAGCTCACAGCATAAGAGCCGCACGGGGCATTAAGTCCATCTGATTTACGGGATCGCTATCAGCATGGAAATTATCCTACTTAACCAGGAACCTGTCGACTGTCTCGTAGCCCCGGGGACTGGGGATCTGGGTAAATGGGCGTGGACGTGGGGAGGGTAAAACGAGAATACCAGACGCACTCAGAGGAATTTCCCTTTCTCGAGGATCGGACTTTGTAAATGTCTATGTATACACGTATCCACTGATACATTGCTTGATTCCAATTTGTTTCCAGTATTTCTAAGTCGGTACTATAAGCTGGCAGCAAGTTCGACGGCCTGCGTCCCTGTCTTGTTTCTAATCGGACGAACATCGTGTTTCCATGTTACGCCGACACTTATGCACGCCTGGGCATTACGAAATCATCGTCGTAGATCGATCTTCTGTCTACGCGTTTGATTTCTTACTGGTAAAAGGAAACGATCATCTGACTCCAAGATCTTTTAGCAGCGTGGCAGCCCGTTGCACGATACGCCAAATCCCTCTGGCGCATGATTCAGTGATCCCTATAGTGAGCTTTACGATCTCCCAATGGTAATGTCCCATTGTCATTTGCATGCCGTCCTGCGATCTTTCTGATCGCTCGTTGCGAAATGCACGATCGTAATGCTTTATGTCTGCGCAGCAGTCCTGTACATATATGCTGAATATATGTTCCTGGTACCTGAAGGATATCGCCTGGGCTTGATCTTCGTCTGAGGATTTAAAAGTTAAAGTACGTGACAGAGCAAGGTAGTCGGCAACTGATCTACTGGGTTTTACGCAATTTCACTTAGGAAACAAATACCAATTAGTCGGAAGCTATTACCAGATAGATGATGAAGATAGTCATGCCTCGAGGTACAGAAATCATCCAATCGTGACCAGAACCAATTTCTTTTAAACGTACCTGTAAGCAAAAATGTTATCTTAATACACTGTATTTCAATCTACTTGTTGACAAGTACATCTCGAGCACGATAAGAGAATCTTAGTGGATATTAAATGAATAAAACTTTATCAAATTTCACATAGTAATTGTAACTGACGACGTAGTCATTTTGAACGACGCTAAGCGTCCCAACGCCTACGGGCGTATCTTGACGTCTACCAAAGCACGTATCTAATACCTACGTAACATTAGCACCTACGGGCAAGCTTTGGCAAGCATAACCGCGATATAAATCGTCGATTACAGAAGCTTAAGGCGGCTATAATAATTATGGTAACCGTTTACAATAAAACATACGATCAGCTAACGATGCGTGGTGAATGAGTAAATTACAAGACACAGTTAAAGAGTCTTATCAAGTAATAGTTAAAACCAAGGTATAATAACTCAAATGGATCTTGTTAAACCATAGCAGAGAAAAGGAGAAGATCCATCTAAGTCAAAAGGAATGAATAGCACGAATCTACTGTAGACTAAAGCGAATCTTGTAATGGTTACTACATACAAGATACACCATGAGAAAGATATACCAAGAAAGGTAGAGATCAGCCGGTGAAGACACTATCGTATTCCCATCAATAGAAGATAGTTCGAACGTAAAGGCTGACGTATATATTCGTAGGACGGTATCAGCATCAGGAATAATTTGTATCTTTTCCAAGTCTGCGTAGTCGACACTGGATACCTATGGTATCTTTTATCCAGCATCTTCCTAGGTTCTCCACTACCCATAGGCACTGGTCCCTACTTACCCATGTACCAACGTCAATAAATCCGCATACCACTGGATAGTGTACTTACACGCGCGTAAAATGATCTAAGAGAAGCTGTGGTGAAGCCACGGCAAATAGTCCCTTGCGTCGAGACATTCCTTTATTTTTTTTAACTTTTCCTTTTATCTCGTCCTCCTCTTCCTCTTCCTTGGGTCTTCGTGGTCGTCGTGGCTATGCTTCCTTGTAACGTGGGTCGTTTACTTCACGTATGCAATAGTAAGTTGAATCAGGCTTGAGTCTAGCGGCGGGTGCACTGTTGTGCGTATTGTCGTGTGGTAATTGTAATAAGGCCCAAAATATTCTTCTGCGTCATGGCTATGCGTGGGACCCAGTGAGCCATTAGTGAATGAATCCTCCTATATGTAGAGTCTTGTTTAATTATGCTACCTGAATATCATTCTAAATGTCCAGTGCGTAGCTATGGTGAGAAAATAAATGTAATACCTTATGTCATTCTTTTTGTGTTGGATACTTATTTCGCTATTTAATAAGCACCATTATGAATCTGGCGTTATGAAACGCAATCCTTGATAAGGTTGTTGCGTCTGCTATGGGACTTATGACCATTCTAAATATCTTATATCTCTCGTTCTCATGAATGTGTCTTCTTGCTTCGCTATAGGATGTTCCACAAGATGCCTATGGATGAATCATTATATTATGGAATGTCGAAGAGGGTTTAGGACCCTATGGATGGTTCTCATAATGGCAGTACTGGCAGCTGTACAAGCGGAAGATAATAATTATTTTTGTACCGTCGTATGTTTTATTGTCGCGATGTCAGGGCGCCTTTATTCCTGCTCGATGGAATCGATACCTAGAGGATATTTATAACGTACGGCTTGACGGGAAAAAGTCATGTTAGCCAATCCATATTGAGTGTCGAGTGGCTTCTCTGTGAGTGGTGGATATAATCTGCTGCTTATTCTCGGTGGCGTGGAAACCTATTTGCAAACACTGCCCAAAGCCTACAAAAATAAATAAGAATATTAAACGAATTATTACTCACAGCATCCATTCCTCTGACTTACGTACTCTGATTTGACTCTTGGCAAAACAGCAATTTCCATATAATCCATGCAATTTATTCTCTTACCTTTAAACTGCATTAATCAAAATCAATTCGACCCAACGAAATCTGCTGTCTGCTGTATCTCCCATCTTCAGACTCATTCAAGAATGGCAGAGCCTGAAGCAAGATGTGTTCCATACCAATGAGAGTCAAAATCAACCAGGCTCGTCCTTTTAAATTAAATTTCAAAATTCGTTATGGTTTTCAAACCTTCCCATGATTTATCTTTCCTGAGAACACTGAAAATCAAATTTTTTATATTAGCCATAGTGTTTCGTTCTACCTGTACTAATCCGTTACTCTACTACATACTTACTTCTATACCAGAATATTTTCAACGACTGATGTTACCTGGGCAATGAGAAACCCCGTGGAAACCGATATGGTAGAATCCCTTTGGTAGTCCATGGACGAAGTGGTTACGACTGCACACGCCAAGGAACGTCGTAAGCCATAACGGCATGGTATAACCGCCATCAGCGACAGCTTCACGCTGACTTTATATTACAGGACCCCATTGCTGTACAGGCGCAAATTCATACATGCGTATCCTCCCTATACGTACTGCTTTATGTAATGGGCTTTGTTCAACGGAATATTATGACAATATTATTATATACCGTGTGTCAAGGAGCGTTACGGTCTCGTAATTCAGCAGTCAAAGACGCCACCGTTCTTCACCCTATTATTCTTGCGATTATTATTATTATCAAGAGCCGTCGCTCGCTTGGAAACGTTGCCAGGAAGGCGAATTCTTCTCTCGTGCAGATCGTGACACCACGTAGAAATTTATTAGGCACGTCTAACGCTCTGATTTTTTGTCACGTCCAATCTGGAATTTCAATCTAGCCAACGTTTGACAAACTACTCATTGTTATGGGGTAGCATTGTATAAATGCTCCTGCCTATGGAGAACGTTTTATCACTAAGAGGAAAGCCGCCTACGTAACGTCATGAGGATCCGCCACGAAACGTGACCCAGACTGGGAACGTAGAAGGCAGGCAGTAGGCACTATAGAATTATTTGTATTGATATGACAGTTTTGAAAACTATTCAAACATTTATAGAGAATTGATGAATTTCTTTAGCGAATGATTATTTCCCTATTTTCTGTATACGCTGGCGTTTAAGATCGAGTATGTAAAGATATAGACGTATATACATATCTTTGTGTCTTTATATATATATATATATATATATATATATATATTTATATCTCTATGACCTTCCCACATAAAGTCACTATTACGAAACAAGAACAGGTGTCCAAAATCTGCGTGGGCTGGCAGACTGCCCGATGACTATAAAGCGGATTACAGCAGAGACAGTACAACGCACTTGGAATCGGATGTGGAATTTGTATGAGGATAAGTTTGACCCACTGACAAAGCACGAGACGTTCGTCTTGTTACGCAGGATTCTAGAGAATAACATCACAATTATCCATGGTTGCTAAATAGCATATGACTGTATATGTATATATATCTACTATATCAAACAAATGATCATCGAAATATTCTTACCTCTGACAAGTCAATTTAATAGTTGTCACTGCCTAATATACTTTCGAGCCTTAGTACTTATTCCTCGTGAAATTTACGAGTCAGTCTCTCCGCGTCCAGCCTGAAGCAATGTAGAACGTAGAACGAGTTTCGCCAGTTCATTCTAACCTAACGCCACCAGAAGGCGACTCGCCTTTACGTATAAACCTTATGGGTACAGTACCTTTTTTCCATGGGATCGTTTCATGGGTGAAAAATGCCAAATAAACGCCACCGCTCCTCGCTGTGGAATCCCATAAATAAAGCGACAGGCGATTGATTGACGGACCCTTAGAAACACAATCCCTGCATTTCGTTCCGCTAGCCCATTGTCGTTCGTCTACCACGATCGAGTGCATGTCCCACTTACGGTAATCTCTGCTATATTATGTATCCATGTAGTCATATTTATGTAATATATGTATTATATATTAGATGAAATATATCAACAGTCCTTGGGCTGCGTCAAACTTTTTGGCACACATAACCTATTTTTCGCGCGAGATGTATATTTACACGCGTACACACTTGAATGTTTTTCATTATGCATATACAAGATCTCTCCAGTGTTATCTTCTACTTCTTCTCTTGCAGACGACTAATATCGGCAGAGAAAACGTCGTGCAGAAACTGTCATTCTACAATCACACCGAATGCGAATGCCGTAAGAAGAACGAATTCGAAAGCCCGAACGATAAATCGTCCGTGACGCCATTTTTGAAACAGCCGTCCACAGCGCCACCACAGAATATTCGAAGACCGCCGCAAAGGAAACCGTAAGTATTCATTATTCGTAATTTTTGTCGGCTTCTTTTTTTCTAGATTTCTTTATACAATACTTGCATCCTTTTTGTTTTTCATCTAGGTGCCGGTGTCCTTCGGAATTCACGCCGAGAATTACTCCAGAGGGCGAGTGTCAGTGCAACTGCTTTAAAAATGATGAAGACTGCATTCGCACGAAGAGAGGAAAAGGTTATTTTTCCCTTAGGGACAGACTGTGAGTATTATACGATTTTATGATTTATGAAAATATATATTACGTGGTTCCTATTTTCTCATAATTATCTTTCATTAACAGATGCATTCAGAATAACGAGTGTGCACCGCCTATCTGTGAATTCGGCGTGTACATGAGCAGACAGGGAAAATGTCCATTAAAAAAGGATAAATACAACGCCATTGCGAATTACCATGCGAATCTCAGCCCCAAGCACAGAAGTTAAAAAGAAGAAGGAGGAGAAATAGTAATCGACGAGAACCGATGGTGCCATTATTAAAGTGCCTTTATCAGAGACTATTATATCTTCGTAATCGAAGCCTTGCGATATACATATATTTTTTCCTATTTTTTCTCTTTTTAATTAAACACGCAAGACAACAGTCAGCCATCGAACCGCGTCAAGAACGTAACGACGTACGTCTGACCTGTCAACGGATAAGACCGTGGCCAACTGCCAAAATCGCGTGTGTAGATCTGAGAGGCCGTGATCAATCGATAATTAATTAATTACCGATATGCAAGAATAGATATAACGAAGTAAACCCAGCCTGAATACAGTAAACGTTTGCGAAGTCCTCGGACCCGAGAGCCTAGTCTGAGGCCCTGTCTGAATCCTGCGAGGAATTCTTCAATCTGAGAAAAATGATCATCTTGAAAAAATGACCAGAAAGGCAACCTTGAAACAACAAAATTTATAAATACCTAGAGTCTCTTGTACGCAGGATTGAAACAGGTCCTTAATAAATCCACCCTATACCTTTATATCCTATCCTGTTTATTTTTTTTCTATTTTTTTCACTATATCGTTACGACAATGACCCGTATTGTATTTAATCAAACATTAACCGCCAACTTTCATTAATTTAATATTTAATCCCTAGCCCTTAAGCACTTTGCGATTAGTTTAATTAAGACAAGTAGATGCGAACTCGCAGCCGTGTACGAATACTTCGACAGTGGAATGTCACGTGTACCTTCTTTCTATCCCAGTGTATGAAAAAGATATTTAAAAAAGAAATGAAAAAAACAAAACAATATTAATCATAAACCAAGAATTCGTTCCACGCTCGACACTTCTTACACGAGCTAGACAAGTGGCTGCCACCAATACGAATAATTCACAGTGCCAATTATTCCGTAGCTAATAGAGTGTAGGTCGATGAATTAATCACCGCATAATTAAGTAACTATATGGAATATGAGTAATCATAGAATTTGTTACTACCATTATAGAAAGTAGTTGCATCCACTCATATTGTGTCTTGCGATTCCCATGGGAGACAATGCACGAAGAAACCAATCCCAGTATAACGTAACGATCCTTGTATCATTTGTAAGACGGTTGATAAGCCGGTCGTAGTTCAAACGACTGTTTTATTGAGCCCATGTGTAAACGTGTTTTTTACGCTTTTATATATACGTGTATGTATACATAGAATCATTGATTAATCAATTAATTTACGAGAGAGACAGTAGGTGAGAAAGAGTGAGAGAAAAAGGGATTGAGAGAAAGTGTGAGAGAGAATTTGTGCGAATCGCCTATAAACGAACGTTCAATTGTTATTATTATATTGACGAATCAACATCTTTGCAGTTCGCGGCCATTCACGCCAATCAATACGATCATCATTGTATTATTAATATTATTATTATATCGTAGCTTGTTTTACGTGCTACCAATTTTTAGGCACTAGCTATTAAATAGATAGTAATAAAATGTGAAGTTGTATAGAAAATTGTGAGTAAATTATTTATTCGTGGCAACGCTCCATCACGATTTGTATCCCGTATCGATTATTTTTATGGTGAGTATTTTTGTATTCTTGTCATGGCTCCGATCGACTGAGTTCCAGGGTATCGACATGACTTCGCGTCGATCAGTCTTGCACGTGACATTAAAGTTGATATTGGTATTAGGGAAAAAAAATTCAAATGAACTTTGAGTATGAGAATTTTGTCCGTATTTGTTTTCTATTATTAAGGATTGAACTGATTGGTACGGAGTATATGATTAATTAGTAGTTGTAGCAATCCATCAATTAATCGTTTCAAGAGCGTTGACTAACCTTCAAGTCTTTCTTTAATCTCTACTTAATGAAGTTTCGTAACAATCATAACAATAACCCAGCGACTGAAACGTTCTACTACGATACGAACATTCCATGGTGTTCGAAATCGACAATGAAGACAGCTTCGAGATCCAGCGTGAAATCAATTTCATTGTTCCTCTTAAAGACCCCCGTAGCCTATGGTGAAAGTTAATCTTGTACCACGCAAAAACGAATAAACCAACATAGGTATGTATACTAGGAGTGGAAGGTTTAGGATATATAGATTATAATTGTGAACGCAAAGGGAGAATGGTGGATTAATTTTTTGTTTGAGCGAAATGGAATTTATTTGTTTGGTCAATAATATATTATGTGATTTTTTAAATTGTTATGGTGGCCATACTATGCTTTGGCTCTATTCTGACGATTATTGGTTTTCAATCGATCAGTCAGACTCATGCGTGCCGCGTGCCTGTCAACGAGTCAAATTGAATTACGTCCTGGGTCGTTTGACCATTCTTAACGCGTGGGTGGATCAGGGCGTTTTGAAACTTCTGACAATAGCCGATGAGTACCTAATCGCTTGAGTCGCTTCTACTTTAAGATACGACAGCTACGTGGTCTCCTCAGGAAATGCAAATCTCTTGGTTGTCAAGATTTATTCAATAGACTGTCCACGTGATGCTTGGTATTGTCCTTAAGGGATTCTATTTGAAGGCAGTAATGTCATTCTTATGCATTCTATAGTCGCGATGGATTTAATCACTTGGGTGTTGGGATTAGAATTGAAACGGCGAGATGAATAATACTGGCTATAGAAAAAGAAATATCTATAGTTTGTGTTGTTTGAGAACTTTACAATAAGTATTTAATTGTACTTACATATATCAAAGTTTATTGGAAACGTATAATACTGTGGACATAAATTAAGTATTCATTATACTGAAAACGCCGTGATTTAGCAACCTGTTATACAGTTGTGTAATTTATTATGAAAAGTTGTTACCTTTAGATGGTAAAACAGTATAACTACTTAACTCAAAATCGATTCTAACATAGTTACCCTGTGCGTAATCATATCAATATACTTTACTGTCGCTAAATGGAGTATATGAAGAAAATTGCTTTATACTTCTGTTGTCAATTTTCATAAATGAAGGTACTACCAATTAATAGTTTTTAGAATTTGAAAATTTTAAAAAATCTGCAGAGGACCACACTATGGTAGCATCAGAAGGGAGGAGGGAAAGGCGTGCTTTCATTCTTTAAAAAAATTCTAAAAATAATAATAGGCGATTTTCTGAAAAGGCAGACGGTAAAACAGTGACAGAGTATGCAGTCTCAATGGAGTGGCGTATCTGAATATGTTTACGTGGCTAGTGTTTCGTGGCCAAGTGGCACGATTAGTACCGCTGGTAGGATCCAGTGGCTAGTGCGGCGCTGATTGAGGAAGAGGAGGATTTCGCGTGCGCGTGTTTCGCTCGAAATAACATGTCGGATACGCGTCGCCGTCGAAAATCGCATCATTCCGGTGCATCGGACGATCTCTCGGACTCCTACGACGAGCTAAATGCCACGAAGGAGACGCAGGTAAGGATGCCAGGAGGATCTTCCACAAAAACAGGAAATTTGCATCGCGTTGCCAGGAAAGTTAACGGGCGTTGTTTTGTCCTGTGTTGGATGTGTCTCTTTCTTCCCGTTCTTCAACGGTGAAGGTAGATTTTAACCACGGAACGAGGTCGAAAGTTCAAAGATTCCTCGCGCAATTGGAGCGTAGAACGATAAGAGGTCGTGGGGATGATATATAAGACTTCGCCGGTATTTAAGACACCTTCAATTTTCATATGCAGCACGTTGCAGGAAAAGGTTATGGGCTTGGAATTTTACGAATCCTTTATCTAGCCGGTTACTTTAATGCTGTGAATACTAAAGACTAAGCGTCTCGACTCCTAAAAGTCGATTACCGTAATAGACATTGGGGAGAAACTAGTAATAGAAGTAGACGTTGCAAAAACGTTCGACTGGCCTGACTGTTCGGTGTCGAATAGCTTAGTTTTACTACGGTACTCGTATTTGCTTTGTAATTCGACACCAAATCTTTGTTGTCCTAGAATCAATTTTCGGGCTTGTTAGATTTTGTTAGTTTTGACTACAATTGATTTTGACTTTCGTACTTGTTTCTTCTACGGAGACATTTGACTGCTGGATACAAATGACTTTTTGACCTGCAGGAAAAGGAAATACCATGCACAATAGTTATGTCCTTGCTAATGATTCTTTTACTGATAAAGATAATATGTTGTTCACGTTAATTGATATTATATTAACCTCCAATTTTATCGAGGATTCATTGTAAACTCTGTACTAGATCGGACGCGAGGCATTGACCTTGTTATTTGTGTAATAATCAAAAAAATGTGTGCATGTTCTGATTGCTGCCTTTCACTTAGGATAGATAACTGTACTTTATTTAATAGATCGTCTGCGAGTAGCGGTAACCTAAATATTTTGTAAAACCCGTTTGTTTTTATCAATTGCGATTAATTTTCAGATTCAAGAGCTTGACACAATGTTTTATGATATTAATGTTGCATTAGAGATATAAAATAGTTTTTTTTTAATTAACAGCACTTGCTACTTTTATTTTTTTTATTAATTATACAGAGCAGTGAACAGACTGAGGCTCAACACGATTCTGAATATGACACAGCTGGTAGTGATACAGATACAGAATCACAGGATGGTGCCCTACGTGAAAGCGGAGATGGTCAAGAGGAAGACAAGCCCCAGCGAAAACTGGATGATGACGAGGATAGACGTAATCCACAGTACATACCAAAACGTGGTACCTTCTATGAACATGATGACAGAACAGCAGATGAGGTGACGGACACAGCTGTTGAGCCACCTAGTGAACGAGAAACAAAAGAAAAGAAAGTGTGGAAAGATAAAGAGGATAGATGGGATCATGATAGGTATAATGATGAGGAACAGGCACCAAAAAGCCACGAAGAACTCATAGCAGTGTATGGATATGATATTCGAAATGAAGAAGGTCCCCCTAGAGCACGTAGGAGAAGGAGATATGGGTAAGCACATTGAAAAAAGTGTATAAAGTTTAAGAAAATAATTCTTTTGAAGCTTCTATTAAGTAACTTGGGAAAATTATGTTTTTATTGTGATTAGACGAGGACCAAACAAGTATACACGTAATTGGGAAGACGAAGATGCTTATGGAAAGACAGCAGGTACTGTTACTCCTGCTAAAGGAGGAGGCAGAAAATCTAAAGGTGGTGAAGAGTTTCCTGCACTGGGTGCCAATAATACTAAAGTAAGTGAAAATCACACAAGCGTACATTTACACAAAAAAGTATCACTGACCATTATTCTTACTTAAGGATTCTTCTCAGAATTCTCCCGTAGGAACGGAAGAGCCAGTGATAACCTCCGCCTGGTATAGTAATAAGAACAAATCTCAAAGCAAAGCTCAGAATTTCCCACCGCTGCAATCCCAATCGGATAATCACAAAACGAAGCCAAGTGGAGCGGCTAATCTTCAGCATACGTGAGTATTCCCAGTCGATACACACATTATTATACGTACACGAAGATATTGCTGAACTCTATTGAACCCGGAACTCTGAACTTCAGGAACGAGAATCGAGCTCCAAACGAGCCAACAAATCCTGCTTGGAAAAAAGAGTCGAGAAACTCGACTCAGAATCAAAGTCCTAATCGAAATTCTGGTGGCGGCGACGTCGACAAATCCTTGAATTCCAAGGTACCACCTCGTGATGCCAATAAACGACATGTTCAGGAGTCAGTAAGTCTAGCCGCGAGCAGGGTTCGCGGTCGAGGCTTTAAGGCTAACGCTAACAACAATGCAGTCACTAATAGAACAATGGAAACGAAGCCAAAAGGACGTGGTGCCGGTCCTATCTCTGCGGAGAATAGAAGGAATAATACTGCTGGTCAGCATGATGATGATCAGCAACTCGTTAATGATATGAAACATATGAACGTCAATGATGGAGCTGGTTTCCACCAGGGCGGAAGGCAAAACAGTATGTTTCTTAACATCCAGTTAAATATCACTAATAAATGTTATTAAATAATTGCTCAATGCTCATTTTTTTCTTCGCAGAAAACTATTACTCAAATTCTTCCGGGCAGCAGAGGCCCAGTACAGTTCCTCCACGTATGCAACAGCAATCGCACCAACAGCAGCAGCAATCCCATCAACAGCAACCACATCAGCAGCAACAAGATGCTTCCGGGAACAGGCCAAAGCGGTATTCCAGCTTGCGTCAAAGACCTGCTATACCAGAAGGACCTGGACAGCCTGGATATCAACCTCAGCACGGTCAACATGGATACTACCCACCTCAAGGTAATAAAATACTCATTTATGATAAGGATACTGATAACAACAGTATTTGTAAAACGATGACGTCAACTGATTGGCGAAAAATAATATATAACACCTTTCTATGCACATGTACGTAGGCGGAAATACCAGAGCTGTCCTAGAATCATCAGGTAAGATTGAGTGATTAGTGAATCGATGTTAATGTGCGTATGTATTTTGTTGTTGTCCGTATCTCGCTATGCTGTTCATAAACATATATTTGTCTTGTGTGTGATGCTGCTATATTGAACCTGCTTTTCACTATAATTTGCGTTATGACGAGGAGATATGTTATTTCTGGAGACACATTCGTCCGCATTATTACAGGTTATCCTCAAGGTCCATTCGAACAAACTCCACCTGTAGCAGCACCGGCTGCACCGATGGCTGCCCAACCTGTGATTCCACTGCCTCCAGGAGGTCAGGCAGCGAATTACGCACCCCCAGCTTTCCTGGTACCATCACCACAATTCATGCCACCTCAATCAGCGCCACCTAGCATAATCAATTATGTGTCGGGTCCTAACGGTCCGACATTCCAACCCAATTACCAAGGATATCAAGGCTACAACCCAACGGTCCAGGTGATTACAACAACAGCATGCTCAACAGTTGTTAGGTTTGAACAACCATACAACACGGAATTATCTATTTCAGCCACAAGGACCACCACCACCTCAGGAACTGTTCCAACCTCAAGGTTGTACCTACTACAGTCCTGCTCAGCAGCAGCAACAACAACAGCAGGTAGCACCAATGAGACGACCCAAGGCGGCAATACCTATTCTTCCACCGCCCGATAATCAGCAACACCAAATTAACAGAGGACGAGGTCGCACCATTCAACAGCAACAACAATATCATACTAATCAACAACCGGGTAATGTTCAACACACTGAGGCTGAAGGTAAGGTCGAGATTTTGGAAAGTGATCAGCAGGCTGTACCAGGGCAATTCGATAACGTACAGGGAGATCAATTGGAGTTTAATCAGGAATACGAGAAGATTAAAACGCTAGAATCAGAGACGTCCGATGCGGTGAATAAAGAAAGTGTAAACGCGATCCCCCTTGAAGTTGAAAATATCGACGTACCATGCAAGGACGACAACGCGGTTCAAGACGAAGATAAGGATAAGGTTAGGATAACTGCGATATCCACGACCAATGAAGATCCACCCAGTGACGTCACGGACAATAATGAGACTGTTTCAACCAAGTCAGTGGAGTCAGAGATCGCTAAACCTGAGGCTGAGTTAACCATAACTGAAAACAAGGTACTCGAGAGCCCCGTGATCGAGGAAGCAGCTGCCTAATCGTTTGTACGTAACTTTTTTAATAAAATATTTGTAACGGCCACAAAAACAAATGCCGACTCGCCCGGTAAAATGTGTTATTTTGAAATATTATCGTCGTCCTCGGTACAACGTCAATTTTCGTCTGTCTTAAAAGTCTGCAGATAAAGTTCAGCCTGACGTTATCCAGTACCAACAGTGAACGTATAAGTCATCTCGTAATTGTTCAATTCGCGTATAATTAAAACTGTGCTGCATATTTACAGTGTGTCAACTTATACGAATCAAATGATCACGATACGGTGAACAAGGAAATGAAGTCCACGAGGATCGAAATTGGAGAAAATGGCTCTTGATACATCATGCTAATTATTTGTGCGCATTAATGAAACGTGAATTGTAATTGAAACGGAAACTTTCGGGAATTTGACGATATCGTATGGTAATAGTATAATTATGTATACTTAAATTCAACAATGCTACTCTGATTCCTTCAACGCGGTATCGAAGTCGTACGAAAATATTTGCATGCAATGAAGAATAATAAGCAAAATAACACGATGAAAAATAATGTTGGCGGATTACTACTCAATAGTAAACGATTATAATACAATGTAATAATAATAGAGAATGTTTAGCTTAATCATAACTCTTATCGCACTTAGCAGTTGCCGAGTAAAATCAGAAACGCTGACTTTTATCGCAAAGCTTCTTATCCCAGTTTACGTGGTTTCTCTAAAACTGATACACATGTTGCGTGCATGGTGTCAGGAAATTTATTGTTTTAAGTCCTTATTAAAAAAAAAAAAAAAAAACTTATTCAGACGAAAATACAAGAGCTGATGTATAACCTTCAAACTCTGATTCAACGTCGCCGTTTCTTTTTTTTTTTTCGACATTTTTTGATATTCAGTTTTTGACGTTAAACCAAGCATTATTTCGCGAAATTTATATTATTTTCAAAATACATTTACATTATTCTGACACAAAAAGGAATAATCGGTTTTCCAAGGCAAAACCTTACAGATACCATTGTAACGTTTAGAATGCTGCTACTGTTATGGGATTACGTAATTTTAGTACGGTGAATATTTTAAGAGAAATTAATAAGGGCGCGTTTCACAATGGGGTTCATAATAATAGCAATTTTACATGGCTCGTGATGACGTACGTTATAAATGATTTTCCAAAATTCGAAAATGGTACGAAACAAACACAAAAGGGATTATGAATTATATATAAAAGGGGATTGCGGTGGTGAATCCAGAGTGGATACCTGTTGTACTATGTACACGAATACAGATTAACGCTTAAGTAGCAACGCGTGTTTAACGATTTAACTTATTTATTGTACGCGCAAGAAGAGGAGCGGGAAGGACGGGGGGCGCATTATGCCAAGATCACAGTACTAAGCAATTAAATATAATTCCTATACGGCAAATTGATACCAGACAAACGACGATTATTATTATTTTATTTCTTTTTTCTCTTGCCCTTTACTGTATATTTTTTGTACGCTTTCATCCCTATCTTTTAATTACCCTCCCACCGCCAGTTGGTCTCCATGGGGTCTTTTCTTTTTTGTAATTGGAAAATATAATTGACACTGTTTATACATTATTACACTATACAAAAGAGCATGTATTATGTAGAATGTTTAAATTTACACACTTGGAACTGTGGGTATTGTTTCCGGAGTGGCGGAGGGTGGGGGGTAACAAAATCAATAATAGAGGAATTTATTCCATTGAGACTTAAACATCATTATCGTCTTCTACTCTGTTTATGTATATACACGTGTATATATATATGTGCGTGTGTATATTTTTACGCGACTTCTAAAAACTACCATTATGCTAATTAAAATTGATTTAAACGAAGGGCGCTCCATTAGCCTTACCCTCATAATTCCTATGCGAGAAGTGATCGTTAAAAATTTATATTAAATCAACGACGGGCTTCGTTTCGTTAAACAAAATGGTGGGAAAGTGTCGCGCAAACGAACGGTGAGGAATATTAAGATGTGACGTGGATCGTTTCTTAGTCGGTGTCCAATGTCGATAATAACGGTATCACGTAAAGAAAAGAAATTCTAATTGAAATAATGGACTAAGTAGGACATAACACGGATTCTGTAACATATAGCGATTTTATATTTTGTAGCTGTTGTTCGATCAAGAACCGAGTGTAAAGCGACGCGGGAAAGATCGTTGTACCTGGAATAAGTTATATAGCAAGTAAAACCAGGAACCGACTTAGATTCGCTGCAAGTTGTGCTACCACACGGCTCTCATGAAGAATACTTGACTCTCAACGATATTGTATTATTATTGCTGCTGTTGTTGTAACTGATTACAATATGATTGAACATGTGTATAATGCATATATTACGTTTACTTGATTAAAAGTTTAACTACACCCTCCCTTGTTCTTGTTGATTAAACGTTAAGAACTATATTGTCGTCGGCACTATTATTTCATAATAATGAAAACAACAAAATCTCTGGGACTTTATTTCTTACTGTACTTCTTTTCTACAATGATACAAATTCTATTAACTCTTGTATTTAATATTAAAGATTCCTTCCTTGTACTGACACTTTACTAGTCTGGAATACATGGAGTATAGTTGGTTTCCGTACAGTCAAAATGAGGATTATGTTAATTTATTCCTGCTCCGACGAAGCGAAGCTTTTGCAGAGAAAGATGATAATTAAAATATGGCAGCTTAATCGCGATTGTAATATATATAGTGAAACGTATGACGCAATGGAAATAAATTAAACAAGCTTGCTTATGAATCTTATAATCCTTACAATGACTTTAGTCATCTTGCTTTTGACTAGCGTTGTCCATTCTCTTACGGCATAAGGTAAGTTCCCTTCTGATGGAATAGTCGCTGTAGGTTGACTTGATAAATAAAACCAATCATAAGAGACGAATGGTGTACAACGAGAATACTGCAGGTATTGCAACGAGTCATATCCTTGGTAATACGTTAAACCATAGCAAGACTCCTTGCGCCGTTCCAACAACTTTTGGTCTACATTACTTTATATTCATATTCTAGTCACGTTTTTCATTTGGTTGCTGTACAGCACTAAGCGGTATAACCTCCGTGCTGTGCTGAACATTATTGTTCGTGTTTGTTGTGGTTTGAATGGATCTGGTATTGACGGTTTGGGAACGTAGCCCGTGTGGATTTGAAATTCCCGCCAATTTGTATGTCCCATGACTACGGGGACTGCCGCTGCGTGGACAGCAGAACGTGCGTTTGAACTCCTTGCGGAATTTACCTGAAACAGAAAGCAGAATATACAAGAGTTGTCGGGACGATTGATCGTGTTATTTAACCCGCGATCGATTGTCCACTTTTATTGAAATTATGTATTTATCCGGCAGAGTGAGAGTTTTACGTTGCAAGTAAGAAAGATTGACAGTGAGTGTGCGACATTCAGAGCAGAATTGTGAAATGTGCTGTGTCATACAATCGTTTACGACATTGTTGATGCTTCATGAAACTTCATGGCTTTTTTTTTATCAAGCTCACAGCTCCTGTTTATTTTAATGTGCATATAATGTATGTATACACATATATATAATTAATGCAGATTCTGCTATATTGAAATAACTACCCGGTAATGCTGATTCTTCGGACATTTTTCAGTGAGTATATTAAACTTTTTATGGTTAGGTTAAATTCACTGGAATATCGTTATTACGCGCAGAGCCGAGATTTCCTTATTGAAAACATTTTCAATGCTTACTCTGAACCTAATTACAATCCCAACTAGCATTGCCATTCACTGATGTCCGACTAATACTGGCTGTTTTCTTAAGCGTATGATATCAAGGGAAAAAATCATTTTGCATTTAATACGGGACAATAAAGTAAACACGAGCTCTGTATGTTCCATAATGAATTTCATAATACACGTATTGGTATGTCGCCATAATGCAGAAAGTAATAAAGAGACTTGAAAAATCCGCTTGAAAATTCATTTATTCCTCTGATTAATTTCATTCGCTTTGACATTTTTTTTTTTTCATTACAACGGTAACATCAAGTGGCTGTTTTGCCAAGGTTGAGATAAATATTTAGATATTTTCTTTTTAATTAAACACACCCTTCGTGTCTGTCATTCCACGTTACAATGCTTTAGGCAGACACAATGGTGGTGTCGTCAGTTGTAATTAATGATCAACTTTCATTAATCCGAATAACATCGACAACTGTCATACGCACCGAAGAGTGACACGTGTGCCTTTTGATTTCTTAGCGTAATATTTCCCCATTTATTTAGTCTGTAGAAAATGTTGAACTATCAATGGAAAACACTGTACGCTTACCATAGCCCAACTTCCTACGCTTAAACATTACAAGTACGTATCTTAATTGTTGTTCTTCGTGGATGGACATTGTAATTTTTGTTTCTCGCCAATTACGCTCTTTAACGTATGCCATTACAATTACTATACACGTATTACATTAGCGTACAAGCAATTTCCCTAGTAGAAACTCTAATCTAGAACACAGAGAATGACACTTATAATCATAGCCATTATTACGGATAATACAAAATACTGGATAACAGGAACATTCATGATTGTTCTCATATTCCAAAGAATACGAAAATTACATATATTCCTTTTTTCTTTTAATATATCCGCACAAAAATCTTATCTCCCTGTAATGAAAATGCGAATTTTTGAAATTTTTTAAAAAATTTCATTGCTCCACCTGCGATTTCCTTCAATTACATAAAACGTCATTTTAGCCTCCAAGAAGAGGATAAAGGGGTCCCTTCAACCCTTTCTAAAAGTAAGACCTACACGAGAACTGAATCCTCTCCGAATGATCTATGGTGCCTCCAAGATTGGTCTCGCTCATCTCGCAAGTGGGGATACTCGGTGATCCTTTTGCCCAGGTTACCCTCTTCACCGTCTGTCATAGATCCCGTCGACTTTGAGCCAAACGATATCCGTTTGTAGTTGGACGATAACTGCTGGGTCTTGTACCTCTTCTTCCAGGGATGACGTCATTGGCTGGTACACATTCCAGAAAAGCGCGTCTGAACTCCTGCCGGAACTTACCTACAAATCGAATCATACACATCCATCGTTGATCAGGAAACCGGTTGGTATCCATTGGAGAACATTACACCCTGGGTCGTCCAATAGAAATAAAAATCGATTCGGACCAGCAACAATTCGTATTTCATTACCTGGAATAGGAGTGAACCGTATCCAATTCCAGAAAAAAATTACCTCATGGTTTCCTAATATATATATATATAGCTCCGGACACATAAGTCTCTCGGTCCAGTCGGCACAGGAATTGGATCAAGTAACTCCGTATAAATGTAAAACGTCGATATATACATAATAGAATTACCGGTGACTGTGGCACTGCGAGGAATGTCAATATGTTTCATAATGTTGAGAATCAAAAGTATCGGTATTGAATTATATCGCCCGGCATATATACGTCGCGTGCTCTTCCTGCGCGTCTACGTAGGTCGACCTTTTACATACATTCTATAATCGTGTATATAATGCAAATAGCTTCTATAAACTGTCTACGACACTTTACAGAATTGTTTGTCCGGTACCCTTTTGTTGTGAATATATTCACATTTTTTTCTTTCAACCCCATTCACCACTAACTGCGAGATGAAATGGCAGTGAAGCTGACACGAAAGAGAAAAAAACGAAATTTCGTGACACGTGGTGCTGATATGAAATTTGACGTAAGGGCAAAGTGCATAGGTATTGGTAGTCCTGTGGGCTTCGGTATCACGAGTGAGCTGCGCGCGAAGAAAAAAGAAAAGTACGAATGACAGAAACGGGGGCTGGAAGAAGCGTGTGAACTTTTTCATGAATAATAGCTACGTATATATAGTAATAGTGGATGATTGAACGCAAGGGGATGATTTTTGTGAGGTCTTGATATCATTACGTTACAGAGCCTCACCCTCTATTTGTTATTCATCTGGTGGGTAGTCTAATAAAAAATTGAAATAGCACGTGGGAGTGACACATAGAGCCCATCTGATGCACGAGGTACGTTGGGTTAACAGGTATATAGAGAAAACTCATGTGTATATTCTGCAATATATTTACGAGGGTGAGTGAGACCCTGAAAGTGTCAAACTGAAAAGTGTATGGAATTTCCTATGGGACTTCTATCTTACTATTAAGTAAAATTCTACATGACATATATACGTGTGTATTAATATGTACGATATGTCAAAGAAGAAGGTCGCGACGAAGACGACTCATTCGTTTTCTATAGTTTCGCCCTCGCTCAAAATTACCCTCGAATTCTTTATCCCCCATTGGTTTGGGGTCCGAGTGGAATTCGTTGGTTTTTTCTCACGCTTCCTTTATCGATACCAAAAATAAATGAGACCGATATCGATAACCAATCGCCTAAGTCATTCTGTAGGAAGAGAAAAAAGAAAATAGAATAAAGGACAGAGATGTAACGAGGAAAAAGAAGACGCCTACTACGGCGTATAGAACAAAATTTCTTTCTCGTGTCGAACAATCAATCTCGCTGAGGGATCCCGTTGTCGACTAATGCTGTATTCTCATTAGCGACGTCAATTATTTCCATACGATTAACGCTTCTCTATTGTTCGCGACGAGTTTCGTGAGAAATATTGAAGCGGTCGAGGACGATCAACAATCCATTAGCAGAGTCTTTCGCAGGGACGGCTATGGGACAGTTCTTATCGTGGTTATATAAATTAGAATAGATAGACGTGTGGGTAGATAAATATGTAGTGCATATTGATTGCAACGTGCGACAAAAAAATATATGTGTATGCTTGGTATTTACATAATCGATAACGCCCGCTGCTGGCAAATAGCAAAGAGTGCTGGTGGCATTAAGAGTGAGAGATGTGCAGGTACAAAATGAATGTAGAATAATATATAGAATATATAGACGTGTGTATAACAAATTCATATTTACCGCTCATAAAGTTGTAGATGAGAGGGTTGACAGCACTGTTGGCATAGCAGAGCCAATGAGCAAGAAGACTGGCGGTAATTGTCAAGGTATTAGACGGGAGTCCTATTGTGTGCCTGAGGAAACAGATATTGTCATGGTATTTTTGTAGGTTAACGTACAAACTTCCTAAGACATTATAGACTTGTGGTCTTGTTATTAACACAATCTTATTTTATATTTGGCAACTACTCGTCGTCTATAATATCCCTTTTGTTTCTGGGCGATAACTTCGCTCTACCATAGAAGTTTTAGGAATTTGCCTGGGGCGACGACGCTCGGTGTTTGGGTTATGAAGGACTAGCTTTGTTTTGTCTATTTCATGAATGTCAGCCACTCTTCTAGGTAGGAGGGATCGTTATACGATTATATGACAAAGAAAATATGATTATTATTTTTACCTGAGAATCGAGATGACGTGAACCGGAATGTAGCAGACGGCAAACATGACGACCACGGCTACCAACATTTTGGCGGCTTTTTTACGGGAGCGTAATTGACCTTCAGGGTTGCCACCACCGCCGGTAGGCGGAATTTCGTTTACTTGATAAACCCTCGCTGATACTGATAACAATTACAAATTAATGTTAGTCTGTCAGTGGCGTGTGCATACTTATGACGTAGTACATTTGAATCACTCTGTAGATGAGTCAAAATAACAGTCAAGATTTCTAGTTCAACTTCTGCGTTGAAGAGGTCGTTTGTGTATTTAGATGCAATTTTCTATGGAAACTATCAAACTAATGCGACCTAGTTTATCTAACGGTTTAAAAACAGCAAGAAAATGGCGGTTCAAACGTTGACTTGATTTCATGTCCCTGCACTGTTTTTTAATGGTACATAGATTATCACTGTGAAAGTTTTTGTCTTGTATAACTAACTAAAGGTCCCGAGCGTTGATCCTTGAAAACTACGGAAAAGTCCTTAATCTGACGCACGTTTAAACCATCGTGAGTATAAACTTTTGAAAATGGGATTTCTACGGGCTTATATTTACCCTCGGAAAAGGGAAGCCTATTCACTATAGTGACTCGCGTCAATTATATTTACTCTATAATTAACGGAGCCCTGCCGGCTTTGTCATTAACGCTTAAATTCCGTGGACGTAACCCGATAGGATCTATTATACAGTAAATGAATAAAGCTGGTCAGTATAGTTTCGCGTTGATAAACTGGAGCCAGCGTTGTCTCCATAATGCAACACCTGACACGTCGCGTGCTTTCATGTGTACCCCAACGTCCTCGAGATCACGCAGATACACTTGTCACAATCAGGACAATAAGTTTGCCAACTTGTGATTCTCGTTCGTGGTGCTTTACATGGCCCAGCAGAATACGTAAGTCCCTTAAGTGTACCTTATCTCATCCGTAAGGTCAAAGTACAGCGCCTCGCGTTACAGGAAGTTTATTTCCATGTGAACCTAACCTATCGATACAAATTGCAAAAGGACTGCTTTCATGAATTATTCAAATATGTACTTTCTGACCTCAATTCTCATTGTCGGATCTTAACAAACGTCGCTATTTGTGGCACTTGAAAATGGCGGGTTACGATTAAATCTTCTCGTGAGCCAGAATGACATTTGGGTTACATGCAGAAACGTAAGTCCATGTTTAGCTGGGCAAAGGATATTTTCGAATTTCCCACCGTTCTCAGTCGCGCATATAATCCCTATTAAGTCACTCCTTCCTTCAAGTATATTTGTCATTTAATTAATAACTCAAAACGTACTTACAGTTATGTCCAGGTATGTCGCTCCTCCACAAGACCTGAACTATCTGCCAATAAGCGACGCTCATAAAGATCAACGGTCCCGTATAGAGCAAGATCAGTTTAATGATCGTGAAGGTAGCTTCGCTCCGTTGACTCCAAGATGGCGCGCACTGCGTAAAGAACACGGTCTCGACGCGTAGATGAGCGGCCGGTACGGTTTGAAGGACCAATAATTCCGGAATATCTGAAAAGCATAATACGACGAATTTTAAATACGAAACTCGAACCGAAATTCGTAGGCGTTTGACGTTAGTCTCAGTTTACGTCAAAATGACGTAGAGGAAAATTATGTAAAAAGAATAATCATTACCAAAGAGAAGTGCTAGTAGCCAGATGATAATAATGGCAGTCTTGGCACGACCAGTTGTTGACTTGAACCTCAATGGAAAGCATATGGCGTACCATCGATCTATGGAGATGAAAGTGAGCGTCAGTATACTCACGCTCACGGAAACAGTCTGAAACAAAAAAAAAAACGATAAATCGTTTTAGTAGGAAAAGTTCAAAGCTCATTCAAGCCATCGCACCGAGTGGGTCGTGGAATATAAAGGGTTTTAGTATGGTGTTATTTAAGGGTTGTCCTTGCTCTCCATTTTAGCGAATGTCGTCACGCACTGCTGGCAGGGTGAGTTAACGACTTGGTTCTCATTTGCAAGTCGCCGAATAGTAATTTTTATTTAAATTTACATACCACCCGTTCACTGTCTCGAATATAGTAGTATAACTTTTCTTTCTCTTGCACTTTTGACTTTCTCTTCATCGCGCTCACGGAACCACTAAGGAAGTCAAATCTAACGTTTTATTTCTCACGAAACGTTAAATGCATCCCGTAGAAAAGATTTCCTTGCGTTTCCCAGCTCCTAATGTAAAGTCACGCAGTGGCTTTGCGAGCACGACTCGAGGAGTCACGTGTATTTTTGTACTTGGCTGAATTGTCTCAAGGACCGTTTTAACATTCCTGGATAAAACCTTGACTTTCCAGGTAACTAAGTCGTTAAAGTCAGTCAGTAGACAATTAAAATACAAGACCTGCTGAAATACAAGACCATGAATCCTACTTCAGATATGGTTACATCGAAAAGAGAATAAAAATGAGACTACCGAGTATCTTCGAATACAAAAATGTACCTGAAACTTTTCAATTAAATTTCTTGTCCCATTAACGAGTTCCCGTTTACTCTCAAGGCCAAACAAGAAAAGCCCATCGAATTTCAGTGCCAGGGGATGAAAATTATCCCACAGGATTTATCCCTGTCGACAGGAACGCGAATCGCCACGAGCCGGACATAATCTGAAAATTTAATCCTGGTTCAGCCTTTTCTCGCTTATTTATACCTTTTTAAAAATACACACAGCTAAGCCATGCGTTACTTAAAGCTTAACGCACCCCTACGATAACAACCCTTAGTGTTTGCCTTGAGAAATGACGAAATTCTTGAAAGAAAAAAAAAAGAATATTCAACGACTGATACGAGAATTCAAGATTACCCGAATGTCATATATTTACCCTTATTGAAGGTAAATCTCGCGATCAACTACCCTTAACTTTTACTCACCCCACCAGCTCCACGTCGCTCATTTTCGGCCACTGTTTACTCAGTTTCATTATAGCCCGTATCAACCTTAATGAATTTAGTGGTCATCAAATCATTGAATTGTCAGCAAAGGGGTAGTTTCTGAGTTTCGTGACATCAAACAAGTATATACCCCAACAACCCTATTCCCATATAAATCCAAACCCTACCAATTAAACCAAACCGGAAGTACATAGTAGAGAAAAAGAGTCCTCCACGTACAACATAACAAACCCCCATCAACCCCTAACTCTGATTACTCCTATACCCAGATTACCCTATAATGTTATTTTCGCATATAAAAATTACCCACATAACATAACAAGCTTCCTAAACATATGATGCAAATTGATGCGGAGGTTATTACGCTCGTTAAATATACAGTCCTTGAAACGATCTCAAATAACGTAATTTTTTATTTCACCATATTACCAACCCCTAACAATATTTTATCCACGCGAATAAGAGTTTTCGTGCATCCAGACAGAACTGAGCTTTTAGATGCTTAATAAAATTTGTATGGCTCAATTTTCTCCTCCCTTAGCCACCTGTTGAACGGAGCTTGATAAATTACAAGTAGATCTCCTTGCTGCGAAACATTGTACTACAAAGATAATAGATACACTTTCATTTAACCATCCATCGTTATATACACAAGGGATACTTATTATTTATTAGGCTGTTCAGAAGTCAGAAAACAGACTACTTAGCTGCCATCGCGTCAAATGAATATTGAACGACGAAGAGCTAATCTCATGAAAATATAATATTCTTATTTTCGTATTTTCTCAAGATAGTGTACAATTTTCACCAAATTACAAAAGTCTCCGTACATTTCATATCCTTTATCCAATTTCATTTCATATTCATCTACGTAGCTGATATTACGCAGGCACAAGGGGTTAACTATACTATAACTAACCGTTCCTCGGAAACGTTAAATCCCCTTAGAATATGTACTTTGAATCTGGTTGGATTCTAACGCTAGTTAGTGATATAAATTGGTGTTAAATTACAACGGACTCAAGGGAATTAACCAACAGCCATGCTCAATTGCAACATGACCCCTTATTCCGGGCACGAGGTAGCCTTGCCTGTGGCTAATAAGAGGGACAATCATTAAGTATATTGTAGATTCCTAATCAAGCAACCCTATAGTGCACAAGACATTGTCCCAAAGTACAATTTCCCATTACGTTCAAATTCAATTGTCATTTGTAAGACCCCTTCGAATTCCCACAATCAACAGTTGACAAGTGCCTTTCATAATGGCGGTTATTGCTTATGTACCTGTATTAAAGAAAAATTTGAATATAAAAAGGAATATGTGTCAGCGTACGTAAAGCGTGCATAAAGAGAAAGACATCTTGGAAATACATAGACGTGTGCGTATAAAATGACACAATAGAACGTTTCATAAAATCCAAGGCGTTAGCGCAACACGGAACACGGCGCGAGGAGGTGCAATTTTATGAGTCCTCAAAGCAAAAGCGAAATACCATAGAAAATAAATGTTCAATTTTACTGTCTATCAACAAACAAAATTCGCCACTCGCAGGCTTTTCTATCTAGATGAAAATTTAACGTACAGCACGTATAAGTTGATAACCTAGAAACACGAAATGGTCCTTAAGGTCGTGTTGTTATGTCGCGCTTAGGTCGCGTTTTAGGATCGACTCATGTACTATGAGATGTTCTCGAATTTATGCGCTCGCGCTCCCGTGGCGGCCCGCGAAGTTACGTCGCAATTTAATATTACAGATGATATATGTCTTGGAATATTGTCGAGATATATGTATACATGGCATTGTTTCCAGTTTGGTATAAAAGGACGCTGTATTGGGATTCTACATATACGGAGATTGTCGACCAAGCCGGTTATATCCTATGGGAATTCTTATGTATCCTTTCACCGGAAGAAGACGTCGCTCCCTTGAATAGATCCTACGACGAATATCTCATGCGATTTTCATTCGCCGATGCCAGAACGTAGGACAACCCAGTATCCGAGCCCAAAGAACGGAAATGGGGATATTAGAGAGAATTGGAAAAGGTTTCTCTACCGAGGGTGATTTATAACAGATGCTATAAATTTTATTCTTGATCGAGCGTGAAGACTAGCAATTGATTTGTGACGTGTGGGGTATGTTGTAAATTGTAAATATATATATATATATATATAGGTCAGACTTGAATAGAAGGTAACAGAATGGTCGTTAATGCCCCGAGAAATTGTCATCGATTTTCGTTTGAATGTCAGTAAAAATCCCGCCCTTTTTTCCACTTGGAAAAACGGTAAACTGAGATCGGACTTATTTCTACCAAAAGCACATTTGGTTCCAGTCGATTTCGTTGCGTTACGGCACTTTAGAAGTTGTGCCTGTTCCTTGGTATTTCTTCTCGTTCCGAAAGAAACTTAAGCAAAGACGATGTGCTTAGACGGAAACGTTGCAAGTAACGGAAGTTATTTTAATTTTCTTTCCCTTGAACCTTTAGTTATTACCCGAAGTACCTCTCGGTGAATCTACGCGAACCTTTACCGAGGTACTTGTAATTTTCTTCTCGATTCTTAATTCGATTATTCTCCCCTTGCTGCTATTAATAGCGCGAATATATATTTGTTGCTGGAAAATTTGTCATTAGGGTGATAGTCAGGTTTTCTTGAATTAAAAAATTGTCCAGCAACATCGACGCGCGCGCCATTGACGTCAGCGAGGGGAAACTCATAATTATAATATCTCGTAAATATAATTGAATCTTTGGTTTCCTTAGTTTTGTCCAATTTCACCCTTATCTACAGACCCTTTCTTTTTTCTCTTGTTATCCTTTGCCTATTATTTTTCCCACGTTGTTATCCGCGACTGGAGAAAAAAAATATGGCTTCGCTTTAATGCTTTTGCAGCTTTCGCTGCGTCGTTTAAACAGCGTAGGATTATAGGGTCGAGAGTCTTATCGCTTTGGTTAGTGGCGGAACTTTTGTCGTTTCAAATGATCCCTGGAAACCTAGCGAGGAAACCACTTTTCGAGTCACGTCACGAAATTGGCTTGGGAATAATTAGTACATTCTGATTAAATCGCACGCGCACGAAAACACTTTAGCGACAGACGTCTCGTTTGCACGTTAATTCGTTGACCTATTGATACTTGCTATGGAATATTTAATAAACGTGACATTTGAATTACATTAAGGAAATGTCCTATTATCCGTTTGTAATTGATCGCTCTGAATACCAAGATGAATTATGTCCAAGAGACTATTTCTCAGGTGAATTACATAAAGTGGCTGGACACGTGTAGAATCTAGACACGTTTGATGTAAACAGTGGAAAGATTAATTATAAAAAAATTATTCACTTGTCAAAATTTATAACCACGACGTTTCAGCTGAATCAACCTGTATATTGTATACGTATAGTCTGGCCAGGAGTGCACCGCGTTTTTTTGACGGTTCCCAAACAAAGCAATCCTCAGCAAATATGCACGTGGCTCTACATACAATTTTCCTTACAAAGCACGCGTATGTATGATTTTCTACTGAAATGTATTTAATTCTTTTGCTTTACATTACGTACTGAAATTCCACGTGTGATTTGCTAACGGTTGCGTTCTTTACGAACTGTCAAATAAGACTAAAGTCAAATTAACTCTAGATACACGTATAGCTAATGTAGCATTTGAAATTTCAACAAATATCGCACGGCACGTACTTCGTGAACTGTCATTCCAGTGAGAAGGGTAGCTCGGGAAATTTAAATTTCAGATCGGCATTGATTTTCGTGAAAACATTTTGCGAAATCGTCAATGATAGCTAGACAGTATATTTGTCAGAAATTGAATACCCGCCCAATATACCAGGTTGTCGCTCTTCGTTATCGACGGTAACCTATTTCGCTGGCGACAGTCGATATATAGGATACAGGAAACAATCAAAGAGCAATACGAAGCTCGTCGACTGGTAACATAACGAGATACACTTGTCCCAAGTACTCTTCCTTAATTTTTCAAGATGGAAGATAAATTCTAGCAAATAAATACAGAGCTCTAAATATTTTCCGGATACCTGGATCCGTAGAATAATGAATACTCAATACCAACTGGTATACTTACAGTGCGTATATACATACACGTTTGTATAGCTATAGAAAAACATTAGAGTCCAATTCACATATATCCAGAACTGTACGTCATACATTTTGGACAAAATTTCTCGTCGCTCTCACGACGTATTGAAATATCGTCATGAAACATTCATGCCGGCCGATCGGTAAAGTAGATAGACTCATCCAGTGTAAAATATCATGCTGTTTCGTGAACCTTATAAATCTATTTGCAACACGAGTAACTTTGCTGGAAAACCGTATCGCCTTTTGCCGTTGCCAATAACGTAGGTTTAATCTTCGTATTTTTCTTTATTATAATAAAGATCGTACAGGTACAATCTACTTGGTATTCATCGTTATTTCCCTCGAGTGTAATCGGTCTTACATTTTTTTCTCAGCGTCTTATCGTACCCCGCCTATATCTCGTCGCTTGGGAAACGGACTGTTGTATCGTTAAAAGTTTATTGCTTTTCAGCCTCTTGTTATTGTAACGGCACGAAACGTAGCTGCTCGAATCCCGCTCGACTCTACCCACGTAAACAGCAAGCACAGTGCCTACAATCGTGTCTAATTTCAACCGCACGGGGACACGAGTTAAACGCGTTACTATTTAATACTGCTGAGTACACACGTGACTATTTCTGATGTGACGATTCAGCTAGGAAACACCGGAGTAATATGTATGCCGTGCACAGTCCTCTGGAGACTTCCGGAATCGACTTACAAATTTTCACAATAGGTGAATTATCTGCTTTTCTTTGGCACAGTGTCAAGTCGTATACGACACGCGAAAATGATTTCGACAGTGGCTTATAATGATTCACATATGTAGCTTGTAAACTACTTCTAAAGTAACGACATAATTGTTGGTATAGGGAAGAGATAGTAGTCTTCCAAAATACTATTGTGAATTAATACCACCACGGTATAAACATATATTTCCTATATGTATCACATAGGAAGTATAGGGAGAAGGAAGGCTATCGTACGAAATAGCGAGGGGCGAAGAAAAAATAGAAAAGAAATATCTAGAGTGTGACTTAAAAATAATTTAACTGTATCAATCAGTCCGAATCGCATGAATTCATAGAGAAAAAATTTTTTAGATTCTCTTTTCTTTCACGAATTCCACCATTCGGTCGTAAGCGGACATTTAATTGGTTATTAATATCTGTATAATTGTGCGCGTGCTAATGAATTGCAAATGCTGAATAAAGGCAACCCTATACCTCGCGACGTGCCAGGAGATAAATAGTAAAGGCTGACAAGTAGCCAAAAAGTTATTGTACAAATAATATAAAAATTTGCCCAAGACTGTACCAGGGACAGTTTCAGTTTTTGTTCTGCTATTATTTATACCTAATTAATCAATAGTACTCAATTAGATGTCAATTATGAAATTGTAAAGTCTATGACCGTCGGTTACCATTAAGATGTATATAGGTTGGAATTAGGTGTGTATAAAGTCGTCGCTCCATCATTCGTCTGACATTTCGAGCAACTTATTTTTCGCGTCTGGTCTAGACTTCTGGTCGCCATATTGAAAAGGTCCCTTATAAACATTCATTTGGCCCACGTACTTTATACCATGGCAAATCAATATTTGTTCCTAGGTAGGTAATTAATACTCTCGCAGAAGACTGGCCAAATTCCATTGGTCCTGGTTTGTTTACACACTCGTGTCCACTATCCGTTAATTAAGGTGATCAATGAAGTGTAATTAAGCTCCATCCACATGTCAGATTCAGCCATTACGAATCAGTAATCTCCTTCCGTTATGGAACAGCCTTTGTTCCGATTAGTATCCGAAATTTTCCACGTGCCCAAGACAAGTCTTAAGTGGATGCGAAGGGTTCATCTTGATCCTGAAAGAGGAAAGGATGTTGGACATGGTACAAGCAGAAATTATGATAGGGATAAAGCATCTACGAAGGATCTCTGTGGTGAACTTAGACATGCACCCTAATTCCAATGATTAATGACGATCAAACTTTTCTCGGTTATCGCGTTATTAGACATTCTGTAATCTCTACCAACTACTGCACTATAGTATTACCAGTATGTGAATAAGGCTACAGACACGTCAGGGCTGTCAGTCCTGATAAATGTGTATATACCAGAGTCGAAATATTTAACGTCCCATTTTAGCCTATATTTTCTGAATTTTAACATAGACCGTCGGCAAGAGACGCTAGCTTGAAATACGTCTGCTACCTAAGCCTGCTATACTCTCAGGCCCAAAGTGCCACTCGTTTCTTCCAGTTCTAAGCTGGGATTAGCCTGACTTCGACCTACGCTAATCCCACTCGCTTCCACTTTTAGAGTTTAGTAGTTGCTATATTCAGGCAATGTTGTATCAGCACCACGGAACGTTGAATGTATTTTTTGGTCAAAGGCTTTTTGAAATCGAAGGTAAGCTAATATTGAAATTTGCTTGGATCAGAAGCCGTAAAAGTCGACAATAGGCTCTAGCTGTAGCTCCATGTTAGCTCTACGCTGTGGCTGAAGAGGTTAGACTGTGTTTGACTTTTCGAGGGTACGTGGACCTCGTAGAAGGAATATCAATTTTGAAGGTTAGAACGTGGCGGAAAATTTGGACTCGGCCAGGATCTGAACAGTCGTCACGCGATAACTAATGCATTTCAAAGTAAGGCAATCTCAATGCACTTTTAGATATAAATATGATTTTTAATATAATACAAAGCGTCACTCTACTCCCACCCGTGTAAACTTTACGTTGTAATTTTATGTTCTATAATCATCGACGTCGTTGAGGTATGAAAAAAAAAAAAATTGTACTACCGCAAATTTGACATCTCGTTAAGAAACCTCGGATCTTCTTTTTGGTCTTTGCTTTACTGGAAGCTAAATTCTTCCACGCTCCTTCCACCCAGCATAATGGTGACGTTCGACCATGCTCGTGAAAATGCATTATTCTCGTACTGATGCAGCCCGACCTCGGATTTTATGCACTTCCGGACGAAATATGCATACTCCATTGCAAATGCGTCACCCGACAAGAATTTTCTAGCAGGAAAATTCTCGTTCTACATTCCATCGTTTTACGTGTCAGCAAAGCATTGTATTCTTCGAATTTCTAGTTCCTTGGATTTCTAACCTCCAACTGCCACAACATTCAAAAACACCATGGACGATAAACAAAAACAGAATTTCTTTTCTGCTCGTCAATCAATTCTACTAATTGCTTTTTCTCCTTTTATCATAATCCTTAAGTCTACCTAGAAGCTGTGATAACTTATAATTAATCAATATAATTCCCCACGGTATAATCGTGCCAATCCCTTTAATTCTTTCTCATTAAAGTCTCGCGTTAACAAAACCGAGGATTCGTGCTCGTAAATACTGATTCACGAGTAAAAGTTAGAGTAGGAATTTGAATGAATTTGCTAATACACAACTTCCACGAGGTATTCGAAGGATTTCATTGTGTTTACGTGGCAACCTGTAACACATATGAAAATGTACAGTTATTATACACAGTTTCGCATATTGGTTTTACCGCGCGAGAATTTACTCAAAGCGTTTATAGTCACTCGCGGTAAAACCTATAGGGATTTTCTTGCATAAAGAACATAAAATAAACATATAAGCGCAGAGTATATAAGTAAATATTACATTATTACGGATACAACGTAAAAATATTTAATCACCAACGAGAAGTCATCTATAACCAAAAACAAGAAGTTTCACATACACGACTGCCCGGTGAAATTAAAATCCTGTAAAATGACATAAAATGCGTTTACTCGAAGGATAAAAGTAGATAACTTCTTTACCCAACGAGCACTGTGGTTCTGAAATGACATACTAGGAGTACTTCCAAAGACAGTTACACACAATTGACGCAGTAAAGTGTCCGCTTCGCCTTTGTAACCGCCGGAAAGAATAACGTGGCTGTAGCTACCCGAGTACATGGTATATCAAGTGAACGTAAAGAGCGTGTAGCTGGAGAAACGCTAAAAGCTAAGGCAAGGAATAATTGTACGTTATAGAGCAATAACGACACGGTATATATTCGCGTGGCACATGCTGTCAAACCTATTTACCTAATGCCCGAAAGCATATGATAAAGGTAGCACATAATATACTAGGATGGTTAGGTGCATGCTTCTCAATTACCTACACCCAGGACAATATTATGGGTAGGACGACGAGAGGCTGGTCCATTTGGTGTATCAACGAGCGAAGCGACCGCTTTGAAGCTCGAAACTCGTAGAAGCGTCATAGAACGAACTTCATTCGGAATGTCAAAAAGATAATAGCCTGAGAGACACGAATAAAGAATTACGAGGTTACGTGGTATAAAAGTCAAAGAACAGCGTGCACGAGGAACGATAAGGTTGGTATCTTGTCATGCCAAACTAATGCGATCATCGAGTTGGATTGGTAAATGGCTGCCAGTGGGAATCTTGAAACGGAAATATTTATCGTTTGGAAGATACTTTTTTTTTTTATCAGCTCTTTCACAGGCCTCTGTCTCAATTCTGTGAATTGAAAGCGTCTCGTTGACTCTGGCTTGCAAAGGACGTCTGAGACAGCCTAATCCGACTCTCTCATAGTTCGTTGACTTCTGTTGTCTTTAGGTTATGTTTGTTTCTCGTTGTGTTGGGAGGACGTGAAAAATGAAGGGTTCGGTAATTGCGTCACGGAGGATATCGCACGTGCACGAAAGGGGAAGGCCTTTGTGTATAGTTGCTCAGGAACGAAAGCGAAAACGAATAGACGTGCACGTGTCGTGTCTTCGTGAATACCAGATACTGACATGAATATGAAATACACGCGGTGCGTCTCATAACTGTTGGAATTTACAAGCGTGAGCACGTAGTGTGAACATCGTAGCGGACTCGTGAACACGCGCCAGATAGTAACACGGAGGGTTAACACTGTTGCTGGGATAAAAGTTTATCGAAAATTTCAATTTGCATGAGCGTTCTTTCACGTGTTTCAAGAGACAGAAAATGCATATGAAAATATTTGCACGCTTCGTTATCTCGCACGAAAGTGGTATAAACGATGTCCTCGTTATTTTTAATGACAGCAAGTATTTTGAGGTTAACGTGTTTCACTTCCTTTTTTTTTTCTTGTTTGATCTACCAAAAAATGTGCCGACGCGACATGCATGGCTCTGCCCGTCCAGGCGCGACAAATTGAACTTCAGTTAGTAGCGAGGAATCGATAAGTATATGCAAATTAAAATTATCCATTAGACGTCTTTACGCGGTAGCCGCCATTTTCTTTCTTTTTGTTATACACTTAGTAAAATGGCCGCCACTGTTTGTTCTGCTTAATAACTGCCAACATTTCTTATGCTCGTTGTGGCGTTGAATATTTGATTGAAATATCGTTGGACTTTGTTTCATTCTGTCATAGATTCTAATCGCGCTATTCATAAGTCCAATGGGCTATCGGCAAGTAGTATTAATTCAATTAGTGACACTTTTATAGCAAAACACTTGCTATGTGTTTCAAACAGTTTTAACACGAATCATATTATGTTTTTCTCCAATCCCACCAACTGATGTCGTTGAACGAAAAACTTTGAGTTTCTGGGAACAAGCCAGGTTACTGGTGGCTTCTGTTCTCTTATGATAAGGGTAAACTTTCAATAATGACTGGTAGGAAAACTTGAACCCTCAAGCACAAACCTCAAACTGTCATACATATTCGGCTGTACTGAATCCCTCGTCGAGGGAAAAACAAAAGGAACTTTATATGAGTGAAGGAGGAGAAACGAGTGATAAATGTCTTGGAAAGTATTAGAGGAAAAATAGTGAAAGTAAAATTAGAAGGAAATTAAAGTGAAGAAGGAAAAGAACATTTCGACGACAATTATTTACGTAGCTCATCATGAAACTACCAATAAATCACAAAATACACAAGCAGAAACACTCTTAGTATATCGTAAAAACTCTTTTAAACGATCCTACACAAAGTGTACATATGATTTATCCCATATCGTTATACGCAGAGTTGTAAACTGTAGAAGATTGTACATTACTTCAAAATTGTTTGTTTCTTTGTAATAAGTAGTGGAGGCGTCGGTGCGAACTGGCAGCCAACAGCCTCGCGTTCACAAAAATTACGTACTGGGTATGTCTTGATAGCCATACCCCGCTAATTCGTCATTCAACGAACTAACGCACTATTGAAGTAGCGAGCACCCTTTTTAGTCAGACGAGTCTCACTCGAGTTCCTATGGACGTTGCGTAAATCGCTTTCGTTATAGAGAACGATACGTACCATTCGCCACCTAGCGGCGCTCGGAAGAATTAAGTACTACGAGATTGGCCCGCAGCATAAAAAGCTAAATGTACAAGAAGACTAATATAACCTCTTAAGAAGTGATCTGTAAAATATTAATCTGGCATAAACTTATTAAATTCTCCCAATTCGTATATCACTGTGTGATATACCGAAAATAACTTTTCTTCTACCTTAAATAAATTTTCAGGAAACCTAACGCCGTGACGAATGTCCCAAGCATCTGCTTCTATATCTAATCCATAACGCGTGTTGAGTGTTTACTGTGTACCCGGTTAATCTGTTTACCTTCTTTGATGATAAGAGTTCTCTTTTTTATTATCGTTAGTACACTACCGTCATTATCTAATGCATACAATTTTTCAGGCTCATTTTTTACGCTACCTTTTCGGCTGATAATCGCGACCTGTCGATATACCAATAGGCCCGTTTTTACGCTTCGCTTAGACAGAAACAAACAGTTCTCTATTGAGCCTCGTACCACGACTAGCATTTGCAATTTAGATGGTCTCCCGTACGAAAACTTCGAGTTTGGCTGTCACTCTAAAGCATGCGTAAACGTGCTTATAAATATATAAAGAGCCTAGTTGACGCCGCAGGATCCATAAGACCCTCGATAAGCTTCCCCCACATAATATGCTAAATTGAAATTAGAGTACTATTAATGTCGAGGCTTTTCACTTACAGTAGCTATTAGTAACCTTCAATTTAAGACACTTAATACGTTTTAAATATAAAGTCGATTAATAGAGAATCGAGTGTTTTAATATAATTTACAAAAAAACACTTTTCCATTTCTCTTTTTAACTAAAACAATAAGCTCAATTATACATTTTTTTCTTGCAGTCAATAAAGGGCACGTGGCTTGTGAATTTCTCTTTTACAATGTCATTATTAACAGTTAAGGCTCGTATCATTGACAAATAGAACCCGTCGTTAGGCAAACGAATGGATTTCGATTATTCGGTGGATACAATGTCATGACTAATGTGAGGTCATAGGACGTAAGTGGGGAGCCTGTTGAAAAATGTCGAGTGCCGACAATGTTGTCAATTTATTAGAGGTAGAAAAAAAAAAAGCATGGCGACCGGATGATGCTAGCCAGAGACTACAATGCTTACGATAATAGGACATTCTCTCAAAAAGTACGTTTCACTGTGCTGCCATCTAGAGTGCTTTCACGGAAAGTTTACTACGTAAGTTTTGACGCGTTCACACAATGTTTTTTTATCGTCTCGATTCCTAACCTCTTTTCAAGCCACCAGACCACAGACTATGATGAATTGGACTAATAACAAATAACTCTATGGAATTTATCGTAGAATTAAACTTGATAGGACGATGCAGCGCCGGAGGAATTTTTATGGTATTAAAACATTTCAATTATATTCGTTCATCCATCTTAGTTATGTCTGCTACGTCAATATGGCGGCGTACATAAGTAGCCAGGACCTCGAGTCGTACGAGGATATTACACGATTTCTTCATCATCGTCTTATCCCACAGATTGAAGAGGAAGGGTACGATAACGAGTAACACCAATTGCATATAAGCGAACAAAATGGAGGATCCCGTTCAAGGACTACCGATAAAAACCAGCGCTTAAGTCCGTGCGGGTAGGTTCAGATGGATTCTAGTGCTCGCTACCAGGGCTTGCAATTAAAGAGACCTCGGAAGAGAAAGAGGGTGAGACATCTTGACAGCGACGCTTGAACGTGAGATAATGCAGAAAGATATCTAGAGGTTAACTCCTAGATATTATTAGATTGACCGTTATGAGGAAGGAGTAATTCTATGTAGAAACGGAAAAGAAATATTTTAACCACCTGGATTATTTCAAACTTTTTTACATTCGAAAAGCTGTTCAGGCTCCCGCGATACTGTTACGATTGGTTCCATTTTGCCTCTCGGTTGCTAACAAATTATTTACAGAAGAATCTCTTCTGGCGAATAAATGATTTTCCTTAGATACCTCAGTTGCCCCAGCTGGATACAAGAATAATAAAACAATTTCCACATTTTGCTTCAGCAATACCCTGCGTCCCTACCATTCGCATTTATAGGCTTTCACTTTCGGAATTCCACAACCCACATTACGTCAGAATGAAATTTCACCTCGTGGATATAATTTTCTGAACTGTTATCTCAGCGGCAAGGAACGATCTTTCAAATTCACCTATTAACATGCCACTGGGAATCCTAGCCAGGAGAAATTGGTATATCGAGTTAATTACGTCATTGCTATGGCCTTATGGGAACACGTAGCGATACGTGCAAATTACAAATGAGTTGATCCGACTTGTATTATAGCTTTTTGGAAGAAATGACATTTCCAAAATTTTGCTTTCAATTCATCACGAATTTATATATATATATATAAATTGGAATTAGATTCTGTGACGCTCTGCAGCTGCCTTGACAAAATAGCGAAGGAACCGTCGACTCCGAGCAATCTGATCGAACAGAGTCTGAAGTTAATTTAACTTGGGATTAAGTTGGCCTTGTTATACGAGATGCATTGCCATTCCATTTTCTCGTAAAACACTGACACTTTCACAAATAATCCTTTGATATGCAAATTCTTGAAGATAATACATTTCATTGAATCTCCAGACAGACGACAATTCTATAGAAAGCTGAAGTCTTTCATGTTAACTTTTGGCCTGCAATTTTACGCGTATATAAATATATAAATAGAGGTGAATAATTTTATCGAACTTATCGACCTCAAGTTTCCCTACAAGTAACACAACTTCAGGGTTCTCAGCCAAGCAATTACCACCGTCGGTATTCATACTGAAAACACGCTCGCCCGTGGTACGTTGATGTAAATTATGTATTAAAACGAATCCCACGATTCTCATGTAAAATACTGATGTTAGCTTAAAGACCATATCGTATGCATAGATACCAGCCTGAAGAAGGTATAAAAAATAGTTTTGAATACCATGCAGCTTCACATCCCGGGGGCTTAAGGACTCCAGCCAGTTGATCGTGAGCATGTAAACAAGTCCACGGACTTTGTACAAACAATTTTTTCTCGCGGTAACAACGTCAAGGCGGATGGTAGTTGAACAAAATGACATTTTCATGCTAGCTAGGCGAACAAAAATCGGTAAATCAATTGTGGTATTTGACATTAACATTCATCCAATTTTCTACCCTTGCGTCATTACATTACCAAATTTACCCAGGACAGGAGAAATACCTACCTCGGTCTGTATTTATACACCGCAATAACATGTCCCTAAGGGTTTCGTGATTTTCTTCATTTGTTCATTGATATGTCCTTTTTTCGTTATCAAACGGTCCTGTCAGACGACCGTGTTCGACACGTCCCAAGAGAATGAGTCCCCACAACCGCCGTCCTTTGATCAAATCATCCCTCTCCGTCACATTGACCCGCAAGAGGAAAATGGTAGGAAAAAATTGTCACCGTGAAAAGAAAAAAAAAACAACCCTTTCTATAAGTACCAACTACCAATCCCTGACGGATAAACATGAGCGCCCTTATCGCTCGTTAACGGGATGTCCTCGGTAAATGGAAGTGGTACCCATGGGGATGAGGATGTTTAAGAGATGGATTTTCCTAGATTTTACGAGTCAAAGAAATACCCACGAGATCCTTTCTCAACTTTTTCTCTTTTTTTGTCAAGGGTGGTAGAATAGACGCTAATGGCTATCTCGTGAAGTGGTACAATTACGCAAATGACCAACGGAAACGTATGGAACATGTTTGACCTTTGAAACTCGAAGTAACGTCACGCGAAGCGTGAATTTTCTACCTGGAATGTATACGTATTATTCATGCCGTCAATTTCCACCCTGCAATGAAGAAAAATGTTATTTAACCTCATCAATCCCGCGTGAATTTCCTTAATTTTTCTTTCCAGCAAACACGAAGGAGAAAAAAAGTAAGTGAAAGAAATAACTTGACCGTGCCGAAAATATTTATTTCTAGTCTCCGTCATACGAAAACGGAGGGTGAATAAATCAGGAAGAACACAGTATATATATACACATACACGTATATGCTATATGCCCATACAGGTACAGTAATACATAAAGCAACTCCTAGAAAAAAAGTATACAAAAAACACGGCTTATATATAACGTATACATAGGTCAAAGAAAATTCCATCGGGGGGTTGACCGTATCGTACTTTCTGGCACGTAGGACAAAGTAAAAACAACCCCCAGAGTCCAAAACTATGCGACATGCTGGGGATCGTCTGACACACGTGATACGAATCTTACGACTGCATGACCTTACCTGCAAGTACGGCACCGCCTTGCAGAGCTGCAACCCGAGGAACCAGGTCGATGTGACGTCCCATACTACGGTCGGCGGCAGACAGATAAGAATCACCAGGAGGTCAGCCACGGCGAGATTCACGATGAAGTAATTCGTAACCGTCCTCATGGAATGGTTTCTGTATACGGCTAGACAGACCAGGGCGTTACCGACGAGGCCGACGACAAAGACTACGGTGTGCATGGCGATGAGTACCCAGGTGTACGGATCAGGAAATATGTAATTTTCCATACGCTCGAAATACTCTTCGTCCGAGATGCAATAGGCGTTTGTACAATTAGTATCGTTATCGTATTCCAGGTTATCGTCCATTATGTAATCAGTGTCGTTATCCATGGTAGCAATGACTTCTTTGAGGAACAACGTCAAAGTTGACAACCAGGTGAGTGTCATTGGCAATAAAAGATTCATGACTTTTGTTATCCTCACTGATCTTGCACTCTAATGAATTTTCTGAAATATCTTTGAAATTTCTCGACGGCTCAGTATCCGCTTTTTGGTACTCGATGACATTTCTTATTGAATTCTAATCGAGACTGTATTCCTCTCTTTCGCCGTTTACTTCGACTGCTGCAGCTGAATTGCATGTTACGTTATATGCGTCACAGCATCTTCCTTCAGGTTGACATTTCTTGTTTATGTTTTTGATTCTTGATTTTTCACTTTATTAGCACTGTCATCCACCTATCGATGGCTCTGAGTTCATTGGACATAACTGTCGATTGGTCCGTGCACTGTCAATAGCAGTCAATAGGAATGGAGTATCAGTGATCAATGCTCCTGTTATCAATCAACAGGCGATATTATGGTTTTTTGATTTTGATTTCGATCTGATTTTTATTACCGTTTGCGCGTATAAACTGGTGAACTGGCAAATGCGGATGTATTTAATAAATTTGATATATGAAATAATTTGTCTCATTTTTTTTTTAATGATTCAATAGTTTACTTATGTCTGTTCTGAGAGGGAAAATAATTTTTATGTGCAATTCCTTGATTATCGTTTATTTTACTTTCTCATGTCACAGTACGTGACTGTTCTCTCTTTATCAAGAGCAAGCGGTGCTCGAAAAAAAAAATATTATGCGACGATTCGTCCCACCTTTGTAATACGTTTATTTGCGTTTAATCTAAATGCATGCTGTTTCATATTTTATTTATCAGGGACTCCAGTATACGTGAACCATAAACGTTCATGGTTCTTTTTTTTAAGTTGCGAAAAAATTAAAACGTCATATACCTTAATCACTGATTTAATATATGTACGATATATTGCGCTATATATACACCTAACGGATTGAAGCTCAACTAAAAATAAAGCATGATTATAGGATCCTCTAATATTGACTTTATCGACAAACCCCTTTGCCAGGACTCTGATTTTATTGTGCCATTATATCGTAAACCGAGTCCAGAGTAACCAGAGATCTAGTGGAATCGCTAGATCTAACTGTCTATACCATATAGTCAGTATACGGAAAGGACAAAACTAAATTCTTATATACGTATAAAATATTTGATGACAATTTCGACAGCAGATAATTCATTAGAAAAAAGAGACAAAAGTCAAGCTAGGATTTTAAATGAAAAATCGTCTCACCCTTTGTCAAATGCCATGTTGAAATTGGAACGAAAAAGAGAATAGCTTGAAATCAGCCATTGCCATATGCAATTCACATAGTGGTCAAACTTTTTTCTTCGAAATGGAATAGAGAATTTTCTCCCGATAGAACGAAACTTTAACGATCCACGTTGAATAGTTTTGCCTCTTTTTTTTGTTTTTGTTAAAAATACAGTTGCGGAATAGGAAAGAAGAGAAATAAAACTAACAGAATCGAAATCATGACAAAATCCAATATTCGTAGAGACAAGTAAAGGCTGGATGTACACTTTGTGCGGCTGACTCGAATTCCATGAAATTGATATGGGATTGCCAAGGGGTAAATTCATATCCCGCGTCACCATTTACGTGAATATTCTCTCCTTGTCCGTGTCCCACGTCCCTTTTAAACCAACAGTGGGTGTCCAGCCCTTTGAAAATTGACATAAAAAACCGCATATATATCTACCGAGATTTGCCGACGAAGAAAATTGAAATTCTGTGTACAAAAGATGGCTTGTCTTTCCGACGAGATATACGCATGCGCAAACGTAGCGATTCTGTCATAGCAAAGTGTCAATATTCAGTGTGAATCGTCGAAAAATTATATTTGTCCGTATTCCATAATTCACCTAAAAATAGGAGGGAATTAGTCGAGGACTACGTGGAATATCACGTTAAACCCGAGAGTCGAGAACAGATGGTGAATACCGAAGAATATTATCGTTGACTTTGCAAAATGTACGGGGATTGAAAAACAGATTTTGTCAGGAAGGCCTGAAAGAAATTCTGTATGGTTAAAGATAGAAAGGAAAGAAAATTTTTCTCTATTTTCCTCTCTCCCTTCCTTCCTTCCTTCCTTCCTTCCTCCTCTCCCTCTCTCTCTCTCTCTCTCTCTCTCTCTCTCTCTCTCTCTCTCTCTGTCTACCATGACTCTCTTAGTATTCACTGGTATTCGTCGAAGGAAAAAAAAAGAGCAAAGCGACCGCGATGTAAGCTTGTGATTTTGGAAGAAAATGCGTAGCTCGCTTATTACTTTTCTCTAAATCAAACCATCCTTTCGACGGGATCAAAAGGCTTTCAATTGAATGACGGCACTCGGGATCCTTTGAACGAAGAATTTCAAGTCTTACTTACCGACAATGCTATGTGATTGACCAAAGAATTATTTCAGATCAAACAATAGTGATTAGCTCAGATACCCCATTCTGATTTGATTGCTCGAATCTCCATATCCTAATACAGCTGGTACAACAACCACTAATCAACTCTTCGGCAGTCAATAAGTGACCAACCAATACCTATTGGCCATTGATCAGACGTTTGATCATCTTACCTAAGGCTAAGAGAATCTAGGAATCACGAACGAAGCTCAAACAAACCTTTGCTTTGTATAAAGGGAAAGAAGTACAGTCGGTAGCAAACGATTTCCCGTGGGCTTGATAGACCATAGGAATTATTTTTGATCAAACAATAGCGATTGCGTCTCGTTAAACTTGATTGCTCAACGAGATCGTGCCACTTAGAGGCATAGGGAAATGACGTATTTTTTATTTCCATCCCCTTTTCCTCCCTCTCTCGGCGTCTTTGTAATTTCAAAGAATAATAGCCATTACGATAACACTTTATCTACGTAGCAGCCATAACCTCTTAAACAATTAATTATAATGCACATATTAATTAGCACAGATTTTACTCTGCATCCGACGAGTCCTTCGCTCGGCTTTAATTCGACGGGGGGAAATTAGATTCGTCGAGAATCGTCTCTTCTTCCTGAATCAAATTGTAAAATACACGTGTCACGTGGATGAGTTTTATCATAATGGAACACAAGGCTCATCATGTATTTGTTAGCGAGCACAGCTGTTACCGTGTTTCAAAATTTACCAAACTCCCGCAATAACGTAGTTTTCCTCTTATCTACGCCCTGATTTCATTATATAGTTTAATCGATACCACACAGACTCGTAGAAGGAAATCTCGAAAATTTATTGGGCCTACCGCGTGCCTTGAACTGGTGGGTTAATCTTGTTAAGCTTGAAAATCAGTCCATTATTATTACTCGTATGATTCGTATATGCGTAACTGATGATGGAACTCAAAGATCTATATTTGTTTTAAGTCGGTTCCGGTAGAATGATTTATGACGGAAATAAAAATCTCAACGACTTGATATTCCGTATGATGAGCATTTTTAAGGCTTATCCCTGCTGCCGTCGCGCGACGATGATCGATCGTGGAATTGTTACTTTTGCACGAGGGTTTTTTATTTTCTGTCGCTTGGTTAGACAATGAGATACGACTAAGAAAATGAAACCAATGGGGAAAATTGTATTAATCGCGAGCTTTCACTCGTATCGTCCTTTGAAGGGATACCAAATTCTATAGAATCATGATTACAAGTTTGAAGTCTTAACACAAAGGGGAATTAATATACCAGGACATTTAGACTTATCGTCTAAAAGTTACTTTGGGTCTTTAAGCTTTTTCACCTTTTGTGCGTTGGACTTTTGACAAGGAATTAATAAGTTCTTGTCTGCTTGCAATTAATTACAGGAAAATGAGAAAGTGTCACGGACAACTACTTTATAGGTTAGAATATACATAAATTCTTATTGTCATTCCGTCAGCGAACGAACAGGCCTCCAGTAAATAGACGCTTTCACGTAAATTATATCTGTATATACTGATTTTAACACGGATGGTCACTCACTGGTGGCAATTTCTTAAGGCATTCATTTTACGGCGAATTTACCCTATTTTTTAAATTATTCCATACATTTCCAGCCGCCTGGATCAGTCAATTTCGATTTCTAAGATCTACGGACCCCGTCTAAATTTTCAATTAATTCTCCAAAGAGACAAAATTCAAAGAGCGCGATAACAGTTATTCATGATCGCCTTTGAAGGGAATAAATTTAACCGTTCTTTGTGCGATATTACGAAGAATTTCTAGGACTAAATAAACTTTAATCAGATTTAATTACACCCGACGGATTACGTAATGTTTGAAACGCCATTAAAATTTCTTATCCGATTAAACTGCTTGTTCCTCTGAACCTGGACTCACATATAAGGTTAACGCGAGTGAACGAATTAAACAAGAGCCATAATTTTGTCTTTGACCTTGGCAGTGACACGTTGTAGTCGTAGAAACTCACAGTCAGACGATACAGCTTGGATATCTAAACTAATCACATACCTTGTATACACGTAAAATAAAAATCAAAGCATTATTAAATTATAAACTAAGATTCACGTAGTTACGAGCTTTAATCCTGTATTCTTTCCTCGTAAACTTCTTCGGAAAACTTTCACCTTAGTTTTATCAACAGTTTTATATTTCCCTTTTCGTCTATCGCTACTTGTGCAAAGGATCAACTTTTTTTCGCAATTTCCTGACGTCCCGTGGGTTGAACAGGGAGAGCGTAGCCGAAGATATGAATCGAGGTAAAAAGCGAGGGAACTTCTGCGAGTGAAGCTTGATCGCCAATGTTAAACTGGCAGCGCGTTGGGACAGACGCAACAAACCGACGTACCTACGTACCTACGACGCAGGGAACAGATCCGCCCACGGCGACGGACTCTGCGAAACTGAAGTCTGCTGTTTTAACCTTGTTTCGTAGCACGCTGTCTCGAAATGGGTACCCAATCCCGAGCATGCATTGGTGACAAAGCTGAAGAACAAAACTCAATGGAAGTAAAGACAATTTAATAAGTGCATTCGTATAGATGGAATTGATTTGGATCAGTATTGACCTTTCAATGGTTTCATATACGTATAAGTGAATAATAACCTCTTGTAATCAGCATCACCATGATTTTGATAACCATAATACGGGAAATTCGTTCGGACCCGGACATATGGTGGTGATTGCTGACAATCAAGAATCGTAAATAAAGATAGAAACATTGAAAAGTTATCGGAACAGATTTACAATTATTATCGAAAACACTCCAGTTGGGAAATTAGGAAGGATATTATCCTGAATCTATAAGCTAATAGGATTTATAGGATTTGTAGGCAAACTGATTTATATAGTCGATTCTGATAGGGGACGATATATAGAATTTTGATAAACAATGATGGATGGATGAGAATATTGGCTAGCGATAATATAATTGAACACAGTTATTTCTATTATTACGTTGACATTTGTATATATAGATAGAATTACTTGACGTAAATCATTCACATACATGATCCGTAGCACTTGTTGATCCTAGTCTACTATTTCATGAAAAAATGCTTTTTAAGCTGAATGAAATATAATTCACCCATGGAGGAGTCATTATGAGACATTTTAATTTAAGAGATAAAAAGCCAATATCTGTTTCTATGCACTTTGATCAGAATGAAATTGGATATTTAATAGATAAAGGTGAGAATTCATTGCTCGAGATTGTTCCTTTGGAGAAAGAGGATCGTCCAATAAGATAAGCGAGATAAAACTTGTACCAGAAAGTTCATATACGCTTGGGTTATTAAGGAGACATCCAACTTTCTGTTTCCCAACAGAAAAAAAAATCCATGAAATATCCGTGTGACCGCTAAAGCTGAATGTATTATCGTGGAAGATATTTTTTTTTTATATCTTATAGACTCTTACCTTGATTTCCTTTCAAGCTTCCGGCCATTTTCTCACTGCACCGCTCGGGGCATATTTCGTTTATGTTCTTCTTCGCCACTTTAAACAGCTCCTGCATAATGTGTAGAATATCTTTTGTTATTTTATTAGGCGTATCTGTTACCTTAGCATGGGGAGTCAATTCTTGATATTATTGTTCTTTGTGCTTTCATGATATTTTTACGAAAGTATCATTCCAAGAGTATAATGGATATTATCTTCAGTTTCGTCTATCGTTTCTCTTAGTATTCTTTCCTCTAATTTTTTTCCTCTTCGCAACACCAAGTTAAATAAAAGACTTCCTGATCTTAAAAAAATAAAACCCACTCGCGCCACCTTTGGGTCGATGCGAAACACCAATTTTATTTTTGTTTCACAAACTAAAGAAATAACAATTCAGGATTCTGAACCAAAAAGTTCACTAGTAAGAAATCACTATTGAAAAACTTCACTTGACCGATAGTATGTTTCTCCCGATCGAAGAAAAGTTTGAATGATTATTCGGTAATAGTTTCTGCGACTTCCCAACAGGGGGACAAACACGTTTTGTCTCACAATGACATACCGATAGAAAATCGTTCGCTTAATTTTCGTATTGAGTCCTTATCACTTTGTCTTTCAAAAAGTCACGTTATTTCAGAAGTATCATAAAATGCATGTTACTTGCCATTTGTAGTCCTGAAGGCTATATAATACAATCCCAGAGTACCGATGAGTTCACTTTATCTCGCTGTACAGACTTGAACGTCTCATTCACGATTAACGACGGCTACGTCCATTCGAGTAATGGGAGCCACTTTCCCTTTTTTGCAAGCAGAAGTGGACATTAATAAAGTTTTTTATGGGTCATCATACACGACTCTAATTAAATCAAGAAGATTCTGAGATACCTCATCGCGTCTTACACACAGTACGTTACCTTACTAATTCGTATTTCTCTCGGCAGTGGCGCTAGTAGCGCCATACGATTCATTTGTTTCTTTGAGCGACAGCTTGATGCACTGTATGATTTACAACCTCTGCGTATTCGTGAGAAAGTAATAGTGAGATGGTAGATGAACAAAAAACGGTGAAAAGAATATTATTTGACTTCGACAAGACTCGAAGTTAATTAATTCTTACTTTTGATTGGACCATTAAAAACAGTGAATATACAGTCCCTGTGAATGGGGCTTTACCATTTCAAATGTACACAGCTTAACCCTGCGGCGAATTTTATTCAAGAAGCATTAGGTAGACATATATCTAATATAATTAATCAACCACGCACTTCTGTCACACCAACTTCAAATATCATTTCTATACACATACTAATTCCCTGCATGAATTTCACCATATTTCAAGTACCTATCTGGTCCTGACGTAGGTCCCGTGTAAGCAAAACTTACGATCAAGTTCCTGTCTATGGAATTCACGAAGATAACGTATGAATCACAATACCCGTAGCTAACACGAACAGTTCGTCTCGTGGGGAAGTATATGCTATCCCTGTCAGTACAAATGTCGAAAGGACGTCTTAAAAATGACGTCTTGAAGTCTTTTCAACATTTATACTAAGAGGGATAGATCGTTGAGTGTTACGCCAAATCGACCTTAATTTACGTTATACCCTCTCAACTGCTCAATTACTCAGAACTATTCTTAAAGGAAGAATTATAGAATGTTCCATCAACTGAGAACAAATTGGAATTTAAACTTCATTTATTTTCTCCAATTCTATATTATAATAGATACAATTTTTTGTTCTCATATTCCTCGGTGCTCACAACACTGAGGAATTCGTAGCCTGTTAAAACATACTCAGCCGTGTTTAGGTCACGAGTTCCTCAGACGCTTTAAAAAAGCGATATTTATTTTCCCGGTCACCGTAAAATAAACCCTGCTTCCTTCCTCAGTGCCGAATATTCAGATAGGTTAAAAATAACGTTCGACCTACGTCTAACAAGCCTTAACACCTGACTCAGGTTTTGCTTGATAATTACGAATACATTTGTTCATCTTAAATTTCACACTCGCAATACCCAATATTACTTATTATAATAAGATTTATCACTCTTGACATTCCCGAAAATTAGGAGTCATACAGATCGTACTCTGTTCAGATAAAATATGAAATAATTTTCGGAAGGGAATGTCTCAATTTGCTCCCCAAGTTGATCTGTCATGAGCTTTCTAGCTATTGTGTATTTTTAGGTTAATCATTCCACGATCGAGGTCGAATGACATAAACGTCAATGCTTTTCTATTTTTAATATTCATCTTTGTGTCTCCAATTTAATCTCTGGGTATGTATGTGTTTTAGGGATTTATATATTATATAACCAACCCGCGTCTAATATATTGACTAGAATTAATGACCGTGCATTTCTTACCCCACGGTTCTTTATTCCGACTCGATGAAGCCGGTCGTCGTTGTTCGCCCTGATAATCAATAAATTAAATCGACATCCGTTAAATCACGGAAATCAACTAAACCTTCGTTTAGCCATAAACAGTAAAATTGAACTTAAAATATTGTTTAGAGTTATGTCTTGTCCGGGTACACATGCTGGCAAGATCTTAGTCTGCCATTGTGAAATATTACAGCGCCCCAAAAGGCTTTGTCTGATATTACATTTTTAAACAATGGGAACTCGTTAGATCCCTGTATAAAAATTTAGAAATTCCAATCTCCAGGCATTACATAACGGAAATGGGAAAATTTGAATTTGGCTCAATTCGCAGACAAGAACTCACTTCTATATTCTTGCCGTAGTACCAATGTAAGAAGAAGAAAGAAAGTTTCGAATCCTAATTTTATTACGGTGAGAAATGGAGTTCGACAAATTCGTTTAAATTTCACTGAAAACTCCCCCTACCTTCGACCTATCTTTCTTTCTTTTCAAATTATTAACCTAAAGTCCATTTCACTTGTCTCGGTGCATTGTGCCCGCGTTTTAATGCAATATTTACTTTAACCTGCTATTTATACAACTTTGTTCATTCTACCAGAATCATTTAGCTACTTGGAAGGTTAGAATCCTTCATTACAAAATTCTACATATATACACACATATAGATGAAAAGGATGTGCAGCAGCTGAATATTTACGGGCTGGTGAGCATCGTGGAATATTCACAGACGTCGACTTACTCCAGTTAACCTCCAAAGGAAAAATTATGCTATTCCTTCATACGTATGTATCTGAATGTATTTCGTATACTTATTTCCTATTTTATTTCAACTAGCATCAATACGTTTAAAATTTCTTCGTTAATAGGAAATATATTTTCGTTCAAGCATCAGAAAGCTCTTCCTCCCAGTTGGAAGCAGCCGATACAGACGATAGAGACGTTACGGGTTACGGATGATGAGCCCATCTTTTTCCTCGAGATTGAAAGGTAAATACCGATTCCTATTGATCGAGGTAATTGCAACGGCTGCCTTATCCCTTTCAATTTATTACAGCTGAAGTTTACAGGTTAAAGATTCTTTGATATTTGTCGATATATTATCACAAAAGAGAATTCCTGGTAAGGTTTTTCATGGATATTTTGTAGTCTAACCTCAAATTTTGACAGACATTAGTCAAGTGGTGAAGGCAGACAATTTAATTTCAAGGATCTGCCGTTGAAGTACTTTAATGCAGAACTAGGACTCATCCCTCATAGTTTATAATTCATTTGAGCGATGCCCTGTGGGATGCCTAATAATCATCTTCGGAGACAACCATTTACCAAGAAATCTGTTCCCTGCGGAAAGACACAACTTTGATATACCACACTAAATTATCTAGCTACATCGGCTTTAACTACGTTAACTACAAAGTTTAGCATCACCCCTGACCCTTATCCCTACCACGTGGGCATGGACCTTCAAATTTTTTTTTAAGAAAAATCCAAACAGTTGATCGAATTTAAATTTTATAGGTGTCTATTAGTTTATATTACATGCAAGAATTTTTGGAGTAGATTTATATAATAATATAAAATATAGCATCAACTAAGTACTGCTTAGCACAAAAACATTGTTATTCTGATTCACGGGGTTTCTTCTCATTGCGATTTGAGATGTCGATTCACAAGGTATTTCACTTTTCTTACAAGATGCATAAATGTTAAGGTAACTTTATTGCAACAACCAGACATCAATATCTTCACCACGGGCAATTAACCTGGTCGATTTAAAGATTTTCGAATAAGTTCTATTAGGAATACATTCTTGGTACATTTGACTTAACAAACATGGACCTCACAATCCAGACGTCTCACTTAAAGTAAACCCAGTCACTCAAAATGAGCACTCGATTTTGTATTGGCAGTGAACTTTTTTTTATCTTGAGAAAAGAATTTCCCTTGGAGTACTTGCGAATACCATTCTTCACGGTGTGAACGTCTCTTAAAGCCATACAGCGTGGATCGATTTATCAGAGAGCTGACAGCCACGCAAGGGAGCACTCGAATATACTTCTTATCAAAAAGTAATTTCGCTAGAGTCCATTCGTGATAATTCAAATTGCCCCAATCCCATGCTCTTCGTTATAGGGAACGCGGCAATTGTGAACGTGTCCTTATGTCAGATTGAGTTATAACATCTGTTAAGTCTTCTGCGCAGATTTTGTACGAAGCATGCAGAATTTTTAAATCTTACTGAAAAAAATAACCTGTTGTCAGTTAATGATATTCTGAATGCCGTTTTCCGTGACCTCAATGGGAAAATGTGAGGGCAACGCAGTCGGTCGAGTTTATCACGTTAAAAATCGACTCTTGATATATTAGAGCAGCGACGTGGATGACTTTAAAGTTAATTGTAACTCTTGGTGCGCGACTGCCTGTATTCCTCTTTAATATCCTTTAAATAAATAACGTCGGCCGCTCTTGGCTCCAAATTAACTTTGCAACTTTTATTCCCGGGACGTGAAGTCAATGGCCCCCACGACTAAGTGTAATAAATAGCACAGGTGTACTACGTTATTTTTTTCTAACTTTTATTTAATGCCTTTACAAACCTTACTTTCTGTGCAAAAAACTAGAATTCGTGGGGTAGGTCATGATCGATGATGTCCCATGCGATGCAACTTATATATATTTATATATATATAATATATATTTATTAATCCTAATATTCCTTTGGCAATGTGCATTCACTGAAACTAATTCCGTATCAAATTACGGTTCCCACCCCTGAATAAGCGCTGAAGCATTTTTTTTATCGACTTTATATTTCTTGATCAAATTGCTTTGATTGGTCCTTTATCATCCTTTGATCTGGAACCATTCGACTATGTTAAATCTTGGAGCTTGAAGAGGGTCGTAGAAAAAATTTTACGCATTGATATGGGTCGGAAAAAAATTTTCTTGGTATCTTCTGAGTACGAAATTCACACAGTGAAAAAGGATCGAAATTGTATGGATCAGCATAATTGATACTTATGTAGAATTTTAAAGGTTATTTGAAAATAAGTATTTTTCACCTTTACTTAAGTGGAATGCAGTACGTGACAGATACACTGGGCATTTACTTACAAATAGCTGGTGGAATAACTACGTTCATTAGTTTCCCTTTAAATTCAATTGAAATTTAAATACCTTGATGTCGAATAACGAACTCACGCATGACTCGTTCACTAGATGAGATTCCATGAAATTCAATTAGATCTCCTTGACTGAAGTTGCTAGTGACATTGTAACCTTATTTGGATAATTATTCGTATTAACTGAATCAATGGACAATATCCTGTTTGTATAGCAATTAGAAAATTAATATTATTTAAATTATGTAGTTTCTTTAGAAAATAAGAATATGTCTTCAAAGAAAATTATGTTTAACCTTAAAATAACAATTATCATTCGTGGAATGCTCTTTATTAATATGTCAATGGTATCACTTCTTTTCTCATGGCATCAGTGTGTAATATGGGATTACGTATAAAAATCGTGAAGTATATTACATCTATTCTTGATGTACTTATAAAGTGGATGCTTTAACAGGACCCAGAATAGGATGATCCAAAAAGGATAAACTTGAATTGGGTTTGAAGTGTTCGAAAATGATTATCTCGTTCTCGCCAATTTTAAGTAGCGGAGCTGGTAAGTACAGGGTCTGTGGCGGACCCAAGTGGCAATATCTACCTAAATTAAATCCATTTACGAAAACAAGCCCTTTAGACCATCCTGTTAAATCGATAAAAGTATCCTGAGCCTCGGTGATATTTAGAATCACTTTTGAAAATGTAAGTCCTTTCCCCTTAGGTGGATTTCCTTGTTTCCAACCACTCAGTGAATTGACCCAATTCTTTTTCAATTCAAGAGCACATATTTCCCATGTTGATAAGGCTTTACCATCAAGAAAAACTGGACCTTCTCTCAAGCCTTTCCTCTGATCAAAATCAGATAAAACACCAAAGTTTACGCGTCCCCAGTTTTCAACTATAATATCCAAATCGTGTTCTCCTTCACTTTCTGATTTTAGGATCAGTTCTGGATTTCTAAAAAGAAAATTATAATAATAACTAATAACGAATATATTTTTTTAAACAAATAATCTAAGAATATACTTACTCAATAGACCAGTATCCAAATCCACATGTGTCATCAACACTCTCCAACGGTTTAGTCTTAAGGATTCCATCAATGAGAACCATTGCTGTATCATGGATGTGACCAGAAATTTTTAAGATTGATTCTTTACGTAGTGGTACTTTTTTTCTATAAATAACATAACCGTAAGATTGACCACTTCCATTGTTAATTGGTAGATTCTCCATCGATACGACATCCGGTAAAGTTACTTTAGCATCGGCACTCTGTATTGCGTCAAATAATATAATCAATCTTATGAATTGGAGTGTAACGCTAAGAAGAAAACTTGTGCATACAACTTACGATCTGATCTAAAATATCTTGATAAGTTAAATGAGCAACGACTTTCAAAGTCGGATAAGCGACTTTTTGAGTTTCGGCAGGTAATTCAGGTAGTCTTGTTTTGACTTTTTGATAACGTGCTAGTATCTCAATCGTTTTGTGATACTTTTCCGTATAATCTCCAGCCTCCGATAATGGTGCATTGTAATCTATTAAAGTAAAGGTTGACTTATATTATCAGTTTGTCCTCAAAATTATAAAAGAAATACAACTTGTTATTACGAACACGTAACAATAATCTAGAGAGAATTAATTGATAACAGATATCTATAGCCCTGTAATCAATCTTAATTCATCTACAATTAAGTCTGTTCTTACCATAGCTTGTAACGTCTGACTGATACTCGGTAAAGACATTAGCACCATTCATAAATCCAAAAGTGGTGCCACCGTGAAACATGTAAAAATTTACAGAAGATGGAAATTTCAAGATTCTCTCGAGAACGTCACAGTAAACTGAAAATTAGTAAACAAATATTTCCATGTTAACCCTTTCCATCCAAAGAAATTTTGTTACAAGCAACAATAGCTGTAGCGGCGACAGTGGCAACTTTGTATATCATCAGTTGTGATGTCACCGTCGTCAGCGACTCAATTTAAAAAAAACAATTGAACACTATTATACCTTGTGGAGGTTCTTCATTGTGGTAGTCTTCCAACCAATGATCAAACCAGCCCGTCCAATATTCCATGACCATAAGCGGTTTATCAGGCTGTAATTCTTTTAGTAACTGAAGTTCTCGTTCAGGCTCCAGCTTGAAATTAGCTGTTTGCAAAATACCAGGTAAAGCCCCAGCGCTGCCGTGAAGACTTGGCGTGTCCGATGTGAAGAACAATTCTACTAAATTATTTTTCACGAAAAGGTCTTTCAAAGCCTTCAAATATTCAAGATCTGGAACCGTGCCATCCTCTTTTACCGAACCGTACTCGTTTTCAATCTAATCGATTAAAACGAAAAATAAAACTTTAGTAATTTCATAAAGGCTAATAAGTACTTAAGTATTTATTAAGTAAAGATTTGCATCCTTGTATATTTAATTATACAGATATTACCTGAAAAGCAATGATCGGCCCTCCTTTGGTAAATTGTAGCGGCGTCAGAAGCGGCAGAAGTTGATTGAAGTAATCAGTAACTCTTCTCATATACTTAGGATCAGACGTTCTTAATTTAAGATCCTTCTCATTAAGAAGCCAACTAAGGTATACAGAATTATTAATGTATCTCTATTGATATAATATTATATATAAAAGAAATATTTTTACTGTACCTAGGAAGTCCGCCGAATTCCCATTCTGCACAGATATAAGGACCAGACCTGACGATAACAAAGAGGTCCTCTTCGCGAGCCAATTGAATATATTTGACAATATCAAGGAATTCCGAAAAATCATTGTCCGCATCGCCAAAATCGAAAACGTCCCGTTGAGGCTCATGCAAATTCCATGGGACGTAGCTAAGGAAAATATATATATTCACTGTATTCAGTATACTAAAGATGAAAATTGAACTCGGGTCAAGTCCCATCTTTCTATTCCCAGAAAATGAATTACGGGATGTCAATCAATTCGCCAAGTACGCGCACTTACGTTTCTACAGCATTTAATCCAGCAGCTCTCATTTTACGAAGTCTATCTCTCCAATAAGCTGGCGGTACTCTGAAATAGTGCATTGCACCACTGTGCAACGTTATCTCTTTGTCATTTAAATAAAATGCATCCTTCTTAGCAATCAATCCTGACGTTATGGCGTTTGGCGCATAATACTCGTAAAGAGTTGGTAAACTCATGTTTATGGTATCTGTGAAGAAAGAAAAGTGATCTTTTCTAAAGATTAACAATATTCTAACTACAGTAATCATTGTTGGCAGAAAGGTTTACAGTAACGAAGTTTTCGCGTAGCTGTTTCTTATATTTATTTTTCTTTTTACTATCCTTTGCGCTGAGCCGATTAATTTAATTTACTCCGTAGGAAAAAGTTCTGTCCTAGTATTACTGGAGGGAACTTAGAGGACGGAGATACCGTATTATCTTTCCTTATTAAATAGTTTCGCTCTTACCTCTGTCTCGCTTAGAGTCGGTCAATGCGCTGTTCTCTCGGGAGCAATGAAAAAGTTTCTGATTGCTCTTATCATATCAATTTCAGTTCATTGTATTCATAGTCCGATCTTAAGACCTACCTTCATGAAGATTGCCTCAAGGCGAGTCTAGAGATGATGATGTAAATTCACAGTTAACAAATAAGGCGATTTTCGGGCGAAGTCTAAAGCATGACTTTTATAGAGACTATCTTTTTTCTCCATGGTTTAGAAACGCGTTCTCGTTGAAAATAAACAATACATTAAACCGTCAGCTGTCGCCCTATCTTCACAGTACAGAATGGTCGCGTGATGAAAGATTCTCTCACACGCTGTTATTAATAAATGGACTTGAATAAATCCAAACAAATGGAATTGATGAATTTTCAATTGAAATGTATTTAAATGTTATAGAAATAATTTATTTGAACTTTAAGAAATCAGATAACACAGCCAATTGAACAAATTGTCGGAGCGTTCTGGAAGTTGTCGACCTTTACCGAACAGCGCCAAATGTGGCTCATTCTACAACTTACTTTATGCGTGTGATAAGAGAAACTTACAATTTGTTGACAGTTACAAAAAAAATTTTTTGTTAATGATCAAAAGATTTAAGAGAAATATAAAAATATCAAATTCAATTGAGAGATATCTTATTTGAAGATAACAAGAATTAAAAGGATTCATGCCATTTGAAATTTGAATGAAATATCAACTTAAATAAAAGGGAGAGTTATAGCGCTATCGCTGACGGGTTAGGAATGCCTAGATGCACAGTCTGTCGAGGCTGTTTTGTTTGACGTTAATTTGATTATAAATGGAGCTTTTGAAATGGAGTAAAACTAACAGGTGGAACCGCTGATCATTTGTATTTTTTGTTTGTATATTTTTAAAGTTTCTTGACACTCTGCAATGCATGAGTTGAAAAAGCTTTTAGTATGAACGAATCGCTTTATATAGATACTAGTCTTTTTTTTTTTAGTGACTCAAATTCTATCACTAAGCTGTAGGGGTCATTAAAGCTCCTATTTAACTGTGGTTTCGAGGTTAGGATGAAAACTTGTACGAGTTACTTTCAAATGTTACCTGATGACGGGATAAGGAAAAATTAATAATGTACGTAGTAATGCATGGTTAGATACTGATGTAAAATGTATTAGTAATCAATTACCTTTTTGCAGAATTGCAGAAAATCGTCAGTTGAATAAGATTACTTTGTGTCGACTGTGTAGTACTGATACTATTTGCCTTTATTGGCTTAACTGGGGATACACAATATGTACAAAATCAATTCATAAAGACTGGCGTGGTTTCTGAGAAGATGAGCCAGCCAGAAATGGCTCCTTGTAAAGAGGAACAGGATAATAGAAATCCAGACACTAAAATTGGCTTTTTTGAATCAAATGGGTGCTCTGACATTGGCTGTGCTGCTCCACCTGATGAAGCATGTGTTACCATTCTTGATGTTGTATCTTTGGTGTTTTCGATTGTTACACATTTTCTTGATATGGGATTAGATATCAATCTGGCTATAAGATATTATCTCGATGGCCAAATTATGTTTTTTGCTTGGACTCTTGCCTTTATTATATTTCCAAACGTTGTCATCACTATCATCAGTCTTAGGATGCAATATCAGGATCGTGAGGTAAGATTACATATTTCTGATATATATATAGTCTGATATTTGTTCAATGTTGTAATTTATAATTTCTTGCTTCAGATGATCCCAGAGAATAATATTCAACGTAGGGATATTATAGCAACAAGAGTATTTGCTCAGCGCAGATCATACTGCGAATTTCTTCTTTTGTGCCAAATGACTCCCGTGCTACACTATTATGATAGTTTAATGTATGCCCTAAGATCTCGAAGTTTTAAAAAAATGGGTAATCGTGAGGGAGAGAGACATTATTATCTTAAAATGCTTAAGGAGGACCAAGACATAGCACTATTAAGAGTCTTTGAATGTTTTCTTGAAGCAGCACCGCAGCAAATTTTGCAAATTACTATTTTTCTCAGTGCTCGCGAAGATAAATTCAGCTTTTCACGTATTTATCCTTGCATTCTTTCTTTTTTAAAATAACAGTATTTTATATTTCCAAGTCTAATATTTAAATTACTTCCTACAGTATTACATCAAGCTGCCAGTGTAATAAGCTCTCTAATAAGTATGGGATGGGCAATGGCAAGTTATCACCGAAATATCCGATTGGCGCAGCTTGACAAAACTAAAATTGATATAGTTGGAACTATCCTCCAATTTTTATGGCACTTTTTTGTCACAGGTATGCAAGAATACATCATTACCACTTCCATTCAACACTGTACCCAGCCGACAAACCGTTTTTTTTACTTTTTAGTATCAAGAATCATATCAGTGAGTGTAATAGCCAGTGTGTGGCCATTATATACAGCTATTGGATATGCACTACATTGGATTGCAATGACATCATGGCTCGTTGCAGAGCCTTACGGAGTAACGGAGTTTTGTCGGAATCGGAGTCACGCACCTCATACTCCCCTTACAATTAGAGAAAGAGTGGGATCACTTTTGTTCGCCTGCGTACTTGGAATAGTCTATATATTTACGTACTTAAATCCAACCGAGGGCCGAACGTTTCTTAGGCATTTATTTTATTATGTTGTGTGCTTATTTGAAAATGTTTTGGCTAGTATGTTGTGGGCTTTCGTATCGACGGATGCAGCACGCACACATTGGTTTTTTAGGACTTTTGTAGCTCTTTGTATTGTACCTTTCCTATTTGGAATTGCTGCCATGATTTCCTATTATAAATGGTTCCATCCTTCGACCAAACGAAAGACCACGACTAACATAATGCTCAAACCCAGCTGACATAATCAATAAGGTAGCTGCACGTTAGACATATATATATATATATATATATTTAAATAGTATTAGCAAAGCTTAAGTCTTCCAATTTGGGATTGAATGTAAATACCATAGGATTATTAATCCAAAAAGTGTATGTCGCTTCATAAGCGACAATTCGCTGAAATCAATGCTCGCAATTTTTTTCTAGCAATATGTTCATAGATTTTAATATATTTATTTTTGTATATCATTTCACAGAAAACGGTGTTTTGATATTATTTATAAAAAAAGAGAGAAACAAAAAATGGAGATAATACCATTGAATAAAATAATCACTTGAAACACTATCTCTTCGAGGTAGTAACTTGTACATCGCCAATGCATGGTATTATGTACGAAGTATAATAAATATTATATTATCACCCAGAAGATGTATATATGCATATAAACAAGAAATTTTTACACTTTGAGGCTTAGACATGTGAAACAATTGTAAAATATATGTGTTATTTATTCCTCCGATAATAAAATACTGCGCTCTAATACTTCATTATCATATTAAACATGCAAGAGAAAAGAGTTTAAAGAAAGTGCTGAGCGCAATCAATAGCAGACAATAATTTAAGACATTGGAAATCTTACAACTTGTAATTGCACTGTATGCAAGATCGACATGTCAATCGACTGGATTCTGCACGACGATAAGTATGAATTCTTTATCTGGGGCAACCATCACCTCGTGCTTCTTACTACGTATACGCAGGAAAGTCAGATCATTTGTAGGATCCAAATCCCTTACAACAGACCGTGCCTTGTCCGATAACTGACTGATTAATCCAGCATATTGGACTGTTGTTGTGTTGTCCAAGGTTGATTTTATGGGAATACCTATGGTTATGGTACAAGAAAATCAAAAATGTATAATAGTTATATTACCCAATCATTATCAGCTATTCCAAAATTACAGTTTTATATCACAGCCAAGATAGTGTATTTATGCTAATTATAGATATACATGTACTTTCGTATAAGTCCACTTTTGTCAGCATTAAATACCTTCTGCATTGACGACAATTGTTCCAACCACTCCCTTGTGGGATTGGATGCGTTTCATAGTTTCTTCAACTTCTTGAGCCTGCAACACATAACGTATAAATCTTTCTGTGCAATATGATTCATCTTTACTTCATTTTTACCATCTTTAAATCTAAAATATCCAAATGAAACTCCACCGATGAACTACACTGAGTGCCGAAAGCAAGTGTTTCCAAGGAAATCAACTGTCAGTCTTTCCATGAAGCGTACGAATTTTTCATACTGTCACTACAGGTTCAAGGCAGTTTCTATGACGTTATACACTTTCAAATAGTCAAGTTAGCTTTACACGTGTTCGGCGTTATTTTGTTGCGACAAGTTAGAATTTTCTGTAATAAATAATGCTGGAGGATGGTCAGGACCAGGAGGAGGACCAGGGTGGTTTGCGTAATGATGGAAGACGCGCTACAGAATTAAGAAAAATTCGTGTTCGAATGGGTGTATTTGGACAGGCTGATGGTAGTGCATACCTGGAGCAGGGTAACACAAAGATCCTGGTTGCTGTATATGGTCCTCATCAGGTGTTGTAAATTCATATGTTTATAAAATATTCTTAAAGACTGTGACTGCTAAATATTTACTGTTAACTATGATTAACCAATTTTTCTAGCCAAGAGGCTTAGCTGCTCGAGCTGGTGGCAAGAATGTAGGAGGAATCATAAATTGTCAATACAGTACTGCAGTATTTAGCTTCAGTGCTGGTGAACGGAAAAGAAGACCTCGCGGAGATCGTAAATCTATTGAAAGATCTCTTCAGTTACGCAGAGCAATGGAGTCGATTATTCATTTGGATCTTTATCCTCGTTCACAAATAGATGTGTTCGTTGAAGTTTTACAAATTGATGGTAGTGAATATTGTGTTGCTGTTAATGCTGCAACTCTCGCTTTAATTGATGCAGGGATACCAATCAAGGTTCATGCTTGCCTAATATTAATTAACTTGTTAATTCTTTAAAGACAATGATATACTTTTTATCTTCTCTATAGGATTATGCGATTGGATGCACAGCAAGTTTAATTGATTCTACATCTAAAAATGATGAAGATACTTCTCAAGCAGCAGGTGTAGTTGACGCTACTTATATGGAGGAATGTTCTCCTGGTGCAACTTTATCTATTGTTGCATTACCTGGTTCCAGTAATGATGCAAAGAAAGGTTTGGTGGTTGTAGCACAAGGTGCAGGTCAAAGGTTACACTTGTCTAGACTAGAAGCCTTAAGAAATCGTGCACTTTGTGGATGTCGAGATATCAGAAACATTCTGGATCGTGCTGTAAGGCAACATCTTACCGTTCACTCTCAACCATCATTTAGTGCATTACATGTAATTGACTAATTTAAGCATCTGGTAAGCTCAATAAATACAACATAAAATTGTTTATAATATTCTCCTTCATCTTATTTTGTTTCATACAAAAGTAAATAGATTCTTAAACTATTAACTAATTTTTTTAATATACATTTTATGTTGCCATCTCGTTTCATGTGCTTGCTTTTAGATAAGCTACCATCAATACGTTGTATAGTTAGTGCCACTTAAAACTTTAAGGCACTCTTTCAGCAAACAATCATACATATCTTATGACATCCTAAAGTTTCGCATCGGGATGTCTTTCCATAATCATACCGACACCCTGACCACCAGCAGCACAAGCTGCGATTAATCCGAATTGTTGATTTTCCCGGATCATACGATTAGCAGTGTGTGTTGCTAATCTAACACCAGTTGCGGCAAATGGATGTCCAATAGACAAGGATCCACCCCAGGCATTCCATTTATTAAGATCGGGAACACCAACTTTTTCATTTCGCTTCAGGTAATTTTTAGCAAACCACTCCGAATCCAGAGCTTTCAAATTCGATAAGATTTGTGCAGCAAATGCCTCATGAACTTCCCAAACACCGATATCCTTCAAAGTTAAGCCTGATTTTTCTAAAACCTGTAGAATACAATTTGTTCCATAATTGCAGAGTAATGTTATCTATATATTCAGATAGAATCAATATTGTACCTTGGGTATCGCATAGGCTGGTCCTAGTAGAAGCTGATCTACAGGATCTTGAGACACATAAGTAAAGTTTCTTAGATAAGCTTTTGGAGTGAGTCCAAGTTCTCGTGCCTTATCCTCAGTCATGATAAGTGCTGCAGAAGCGCCATCAGTCAGGAAGGATGCATTAGCAGCAGTAACAGTGCCATAGGGTTTGACAAATGCTGGTTTCAGCTTAGCCAGCTGTTCTGGAGTAGATACTCGTACACCATTATCCTTTTTTATTACTGCATCTACACCTGGTACTTTGAAGGGTACCAAGTCTGAGAGATACCCTTTCTCATGCGCTTCTGCAGCGCGCGTATGAGAGAGTCGTGCGTATTCATCTTGCTCCAAACGAGAAACACCAAATGCTGCTCCTAATCTGTCACCACTGTGACCCATAGTCTCACCAGAAGAAAATTCTGCTACGCTTGGTAACTGTGAACATTAAAATCAATGTCTTAAGAATTTTTAATGATACAATTTGTTATCATTATATTATCCAAATAGTTACATCAGGTATAAAGTGCCCAGGACGAATGCTAGCTAGGAGTGCCAACTTCTGACCTGCAGTCTTTGCTTTGTTAGCTCGTAGCATCAAGGATCTCATGCTGCGGCTATGTCTGATAGGGATATCAGACATGAACTCCACTCCCCCAGCTACAATGACATCATATACACCGCAAGCAATCAAACCCATACCAGTGGTTAATGCTTGGTTGCTACTGATACAGGCCATGGTAACAGTATGTGCAGGAGTATGTTCGCTGAAACCTGCCGCTAGGGCAGCCTCCCTAGCAATATTTGATGTGCGCACTTCTTGTAGTACTGTTCCATATATGATATAGTCTACAACTTCCTTTGGGATACCAGTCTTCTTCAATAAATTACTGTTGAACATAATAATTAGCTATAAGCATAGCTCAGTGGTTTTATCAATAACCTAACATCTTTAACTATATGCTTACAGTAGTGCATCCTTTGCTAGATCATATGCCATCAATTTCTCATATTGAGTACCAGATTGTAAGAAGGGCGTTCGCACACCATCGATATATACAATATTTTTTCCACCTGGACTGACACGTTGGGTTGCATAGTTCATGCGAGTGTTGGTATTGGTTCCCCAGATATAAGCAGCAGCTAGGAAATAATAATATAACTTAATAGAATCATCAATTTGTTACAAACTATGTTCCATGAAATATATTATTCTTAAATAAAACAAAATTAAGAAACTTGATTGTGCAACCTAAAAAAAGATTTTTATAATCCCCTCCCACAAAGTATCTGGATCGCTCCCCAAATTTCATAGAATGTATTGAAGCATAGTAAAATTAATGATATGTCCTTTTTTAATGTTTTTAACATTCGACTCCATTATATCATCTCATCTATTTTTGCTGTTAAGTATGAAAGTTCTTCAAATTGTACTTTGAACCGACCGAATTGTAATATTGCACACGTCTCATGCGACTAAAATGAATCGTATTCTATTTGTTGAAAATTAAACATTGAGACAGGTAATTATTAACAAAATGAAAACGATGTCTTACCTTGAGTTGCAGCGCCCTGATTGATTCGCACAAAATTTCTTGCAATTAGGCTTGCCATTTTTCCAATCTTATAAACACCTTCTAAGTTAGAACCAAATTGATACGAACCTTCGACGACAGTACCAAATACTTTACTGTACACTGTAGTACACAGTGAACTGAACTAAATGTATATCAAACCATGGATCTTATATAGATCAGCAAGTTGCTTTAGAAACCAAACTTGATAGAGAATCATTGGACAAGTATAAAAGGGAGGCATAATTCGCTTTGTCGACATTCTTATGTGTTATATTATCGGAGATCCTTTTTGCTATCTTTTAAGCCCGTTTTACAATCGGATGTTGTCGGTAGACGTTCGTCATAAAGTCGTTTCTACAAACCAATCGTAACATCACAAAAACGGAGAAAATAATTCGGATTGGCTTATAGAATCGGGTTACGACACACGTGTACCAACAACGTCCCATTGTAGAACGGGATTCAAGGTACTTTCCCATGTCGAACGGACTAGTCGTACAAGATTGATACTCAGAAAACAAGATTTCTCATTGGCCAGATTCCATCATCAGGAAAAAGTTATCTGACCGACGATTACATTATAATCGATTCTAGCCAATAAGGGATCAAGTGTTCTGAGTTATCCGACTTGCACAACTAGTCCGATTAACGTGGGATGGTAGTTCTAAAATGAAATAAATGAATATTCTACACATTCGAAAAATAATGGAAGGAAGACTGAGTTTTACCTAAGTTTTAACGTAGAGCAATAAAATTATTTTCTACTAAAAAAATTATCAATAGGTTTATCAACATGCGGTTTCTAATTTATTCATTGCTAAGTATTTTGCTTGTATATATTTTGCCATACAGTAATGCACAAGATGATTTCTTCGATGAGGAGTTATTATTAAAGCCATTGGCTAGTGGACACGTTTACGCATACTTCCAGTTTACCACTTTGTGGGAAGCTCCGAATAATGTACAAACATGTAAGTTTGATAAAACAGTTTTTGTTTATACATTGTTAACAATTTATTATAATTTTCCAGTTCAACATTCCCACTTATTTCCCAGAGGATTAGGTGAAATTATTGGTCGACACAAGGTTGATGAATTACATATCAGTTTGACTGAAGGTCTATGGAATTATGAAAAGTGGGGATATCCTGTTCATGATGCAGGATCTGGTGCTGAAATTTTTGCATGGTTCAACAAGAATGTATCAAAGTATGTTATAGATTTACATATTTAAATTATAGTGTATCAAATTAGTTTAAAGATTTTAATATCTTCTATTTTCTATACAGTGTTAATGACGAATGGAAGAGTCTTACGAATGCATTGGCTGGGTTATTTTGTGCTTCATTAAACTTTGTTGACTCTTCAAACAGTATGTCTCCAGAATTCAGTTTCCGTCCCATTGGAATTGTTAAAGAACCCCCAAACTCCAGCTATTTGCGTTACTCTTCCCTACCCAGAGAAATTGTATGTACAGAAAATCTAACACCATTCAAAAAACTATTGCCATGTGATTCAAAGGTACAAATAATTTATTTTACATTAATATGATACTCCTAACATTTATTAAAATTCATATTTATTGCTTTGTGAATCTTATTTTATACTTTCAGAGGGGATTGGCTACACTATTAAATTCCGCGTATATACATAATACAAACTACCATTCTCTTGGCATACATTTTCGATCAGTGTGTCGTAATACAGGCTGTACAAAACCATCTCTAGAATTACGACAAACAGTGTCCCTTGTATACGACACTTTGACTGAAGCTACACAGGTAATTCAATGATCAATCAATAGAATATTAATAATTTATTTACACTTCCTATTAATTATGTAGGATTGGTCTATCCGTAAATTATTTGGCATTGGGATTAAAGGAGCATGCCCTCTTGCTAGTCTAAGTAATGTGTATATCGACATGACAAGTAATCAAACTGTTCACGTGTATCAATTGACCCCGTCACCAAATGCTAAAGTAACTAGCTTGCGAGGTGGGCAACAGCAGGAATTAGCAGTGTACGATATTCGATCTTATTCGAGCAGAGGAATGTTTAATATAGCAGCTATTTACACGACACCAAAAACCAGTAGTATAAATTATCCTTCAGTTTTATACGCCAATAGATATATAATTGGTAAGTAATAGTATGGTAAGATCAATGTATTTATTTATGTAATATGATCTTTATAATTTTTCTTTCATTTCAGGATATGGACAGGAAAGAGGTAGTTTAGTAACAAAACTGCATAACAATCATTGGCAATCATTGGACGTTATTTTGTTAGAAAATATTCCTTGGTATCTCCCAGTATATTTGCATACTGTAAAAGTTATTTGCAATGGACAGCACATTAAGCCATGTAAGTTTTTATTCGTATTAGCACTGTAATGAAATATTAGTATTGTATTCGTAAACTTTTAGTGATTCAACGTTACATGCCTGGAAGAGAGAGAACGCGTCCATATTATTTAGAACTAGTCTTGCGATTACCGCCCCATTCCGTAACGAAGTTTTCAATAGAATTAGATTATTTATTCCTTAAGTGGCAAGAGTATCCGCCAGACGCAAATCATGGTTTTTATATGGGTCCAGCTGTTATTACAGCTCTCTTGCCTATTGCAAGAAATTACACAGCCTTACCACTTGATGGAAGTACAATCACATCCAGGTATCTGAGAATACTTTTGGGACACTGTTTATCGCAATCGGAATTTGTTTAAATTACTTAATTATTTTTTTAGTTTTAACGCATCTCGTGATGGCTATTTGGTGCAGCTGAGAACAGAATCCTTGTTAATCAGTCTTCCAACACCAGATTTTAGTATGCCTTACAATGTTGTGTGTCTGGCATGTACTGCAGTAGCACTAGCGTTTGGTCCATTACATAACATAACAACAAAACGACTAGTCCTCAAGAATGCTACAGGAAATTGGAAGAAGAAGCTACTCTCTTTCGTTAAAAAATTGACCAAAGATACAAAGGACAAAACAGACTAAGCAATATAATATATATCTACAATTAAATTTATAGTTAAATTAGTCTTTTATTGTACTGTGTAACGTACTATTTATTATACAATTAAATAAGCAGTGCAAGAGACAATAGTTGTAATAAAATTTATTCTACATCAACAGTTTTAAAGTATATGATGCTCCATTTTCCTTGTACCACATTATGATGCGTACAGTCAGATGCGATTGCATAGTGTTGCCACATTTGAAGCTACACCAGTTGCTCCTATTTCTTTTTTTTTAAACTAGCAGGCTGTGCACACGTGAGAGCACGAGTTCGATCGCAGCGCCACGATGTGGGCGTAGCGAAAGCTTACTAGTCATATGATCGATTTGTGATTCCTGTCGCAAATCGTCGTTCTCTACGTTCGTCGCAAAGATGGCCAGCCAGACGCAGGGAATTCAGCAGCTCCTGGCAGCGGAAAAGCGGGCTGCCGAGAAGGTCTCGGACGCCAGGAAACGTGAGTTGATCGTTTAGTATAAAATGGAGAACTATTTACTCAAAATTCCTAGATTAGCAAATCGCTTTTCTTGGAACATTCCACTTGACCCTATTCAGTAGGAATGGGTGTAACCTTTTGGCAAATTGCTGATTGCTCCATTCCTACTTAATGAAGAAGATTAATAATTTCTAATAAGAATCTCTACATCACATGATACCGCTTATTTTCATGTCATACTCTAAAAGATTGTGGCACTTAAATGAAATTGTAATATCTTGTTCAGGTTGGGTGGGTCTAACCTTCGCTTTTCGTTAATGCGCATTTATGCCAGCACGATTTATAAATATTTGAATAATATTGGGCACGAGGAATCGCGAGATGTAGTTTGATTTTTGCCAGTTATTTAACTTGGATCGTGTCTTCTCGTATAGCAAAAGTGGGTGTTACCCAATTCTTGAGGGAAAACTTTACTTCAAGCCAAAAATTAAAAGGATCCTTTAATAAGTCATCCCAAACAGCATATACTTTTAGATAGTTATTTGGAAAGATTGTTTTCATTTGTGAAATGTATTTATATAAATTTCTAATTTGTAATCCTAGGCAAAGCCCGTAGGCTGAAGCAAGCAAAGGAAGAAGCTCAAGACGAGATTGAGAAGTACAGGCAGGAGCGCGAGAAGCAATTCCGTGAATTTGAGGCCAAGGTAAGGCAATTTTCTTTAAAAAAAAATATCAATAAATGTTTAGATTGAAATGTGCATGCTTTTCAATATATTCACTGGGGTTCATATAGATATATAGATTTTATAAAAATCTGATAACTTTATAAATTTAATTTCACATCAGCTAAACTTTTCATGATAAATCAATGAATAATTATCCTGTGTAGCATATGGGTTCAAAAGAGGATGTAGCTGCACGCATTGATGCTGATACTCGAGTTAAGATAGAAGAAATGAATCGAGCTGTGGCTGTACACAAAGATCCTGTAAGTCATTTTTTCTTCAAAATTATTTCTACACAATAAGATAATCAAAATTATATTCATAAATTTTCATTATTCAAATTGCAAACTTTGTAAACATACTGATTCAAAAATCATGTGCAATCAGTACAACATGGTCATATTTCTAACTGACTACCTGTATAATATAGGTGATGCTTAAGATCTTGGAATTGGTGTACGACATTAAGCCGGAGCTACACAAGAACTATCGTGAAGCTTAAACCACGAAATGAGCCTCCCCTGCATACGATAATTATAAATACTATATTATATGATATTCATGTACATTAAATATTATCTTCCTATATATATATATATATATATACAAACACACACACATATATATACATATATATGTATATATATATATATCATACCTTGCAATGTATGTATCTATCGTCGTTCTAATGTATTTAATTCAGAAGGACAGTATACTGTTTAGCTTTAGATGGTGATACTCAAACTCCTAGAAACATCTCCGCTGTTGCACGCAGTGACCTTTCATCCACCAGTCGACACGACAATAAATGTAATCGTAATCTATATATTATCACCGCATCCGCTATCATCGTGATTGACAGTTTGAGCATTGCTATAGTTGTACCGTAAAGAAAAAAATTATATTTAACGGAAACGCCGCGTCCTGGTGCGCAAAGGCCTAGTGCGCACTAGGACGCTGCATAATCGCTAAGATATATATTGAAAATGATTCTAGGGTGGTGGCTATGAATTGTATATTGTTAGACGTATCTTAGTAGGTGTCATTCCATGTTTCTGTAACGCCGAGGATTATACAAATCTTATCACAGTAATCAGTACAGCCTCTCGCGGTTCTCAGTGCCAGCTCCCGGTATTCCGAGGACCACAAGACGATGTACGATACCTTTTGCCTTTGATTTGCCGCTGTTCGAACCTCTTAAAACTTTATTATGTAAGAAATCCGATAGCCCTACCTCAAGCGTACACTTTATCTCTGTAAGCTGGCTGGCTGTCTGTACAGTATTAGTGTTCGAAATAAAACAGAAAAAAAAAACATGGTAAAACGTCCAGAAAAAGATGGGAATTCATGATGATCTTTGATCTTCATTCAAATACTGAGTAATAAGTTACTCCATTATTTTTTATGTGTATTTAACACATAAGTATGCGTGTATCTTGTGTTATAAAAAAAAAAAACGTGCATAGACCATTCCGTTGCATGATAAACTACGAAAACGAATGACCATTCAATTTCTGATTGGATTTAATTTACACGATTACGTAACGAGCGCATATTATCCGGTGGCCTTCATGCGTTTTAATACTGCCGCCGTGCAATGGACATGCGCAGTAAGATTTTCGTGATACAGCAGGCTGTGCATAGATACCACGTGATAGCCAGGTAAAACAAACTGATCAGCTGTGTACACATATGTTCTGTTTCACTCGGATTAATGAGCAAAAACGAAATTGTCGTTAAACAGCATCATATCAGCTCTTATCAATTCTTGAAGAATTCATAATGTCCCGAGGTAATAAGAACAACCATTGTTGGACTCTTGGATTTCATATCAAATGTCAATCAGTGTTGGAAGTTGCTCCGAAATTCTAAAGTTCCCACATCAGCCCGCGATTTCTATTGCGCATGCGTAGCATCGTTCCAATACTATACGACGAAGCTTATTGGTTTGGTTTATCCAGCGTCATCCGGATTGGCTCGTCGAGAGAGTAGTGGGCGATGGTTTACCAGGTGGTAATAGAGAATCAGCTGTGAACGCCTACCTCTCCTCAATCGGCGAGTTGAGCTCGCGGATGGTGGTTTAGTACGTGTTGGGGCACTAGCGCCATTCAATAACTACGGAAGGTTATTCAATTTCGCGAACTAATCGCAGTCTGTGCCATTCCGCACCGAGAAATGGAAGTCGACGAAACGCGTTCGGGCAATACGAGCGCGAGCACGTTGCCGTACGACGCTACAAGTGAGGACGCAGTGACAGTTGTGTTCGGGCTGGCATTTTAACCTGTTATGACAAAGAACGAACCGGTAACCGGTCGCCGACCGACCGCGAATCCGGAGGGAAGAGTTTAGATCATACGTCGCGAGTCGTGAGCTGTGTTTGGTTCGGTTTTTATTTTATTATTAAACATCAGCGACGAGGAAGCTTCGCCAAGGCGATATATCACTTGAAGCAGAGCCGCTACACGACCAGGAAAAATGTGGTGCCTCGTCAGTCAAGCGAACTCCGTCATCCTGGAAGTACAGGTCGATCCGAAAGCCATCGGTCAGGAGTGTCTGGAGAAGGTAAGTTATTATGATTTATTTAAGAAAAAAGTAGTTTAGTAAGTCCTAACTCTTACATAGGAATGTCCTTGCTGCACAGAGGATGATTCAGTGTAAGAATTCCTTGGCTGCTTCTTCCTTTGACAAGGAAGTCACTAGCTATCTTGCTTGGATGTAAACAAAAACAGAGCCACGTTATCGCTAGAGAAACTTGACACAAGGTCGTAGGCGTGCATTGAAGAATTTCTCTGCAGTTGGGTACAGTCTTTGGCGATAATATTATTGGACACCGTACACGATACTTACAGTTCGTTCATCGGTCGACGAATACTTCACCGCGTCTCTGGAATGATGGCTGGGATCTACGCCTAACGACGTCGGTGTAAACGGCACCGCAAGGTCGTAACTCATATGCGCAACAGATGCCCCGAAAGTTGCTCCTGTCCCCGTCAGCAAACCCGTCGGAAATTTCAACTCCCTTTGTTCCTCATGAAGGATACCGCGTGTGGCCCATGCATAGATCGTGCCTTGCAGACGACGCTGTACATTTAAATGACATAAGCATATGGGCCAATATGGCGGCTAAGGGTCCGTGTGTTGGTACCATTTTTTTTCGTAGGTTGAACGACTCCCTGGTCGTAGATGTTATTAATAACTCAAGAGTACACATATGCGTGGCACTACCCTCGAGGGAGAAACAAGTATCTTAATTCAGAGGAATTTTATTTAAATCCAACTGTGTCCAACCACCGTCAACCCGCCAGTAGGCGCGTAGTTTCTGTCATGACGTATCCCCCACGCCACGATGGGGTCTGAGACATCTCACGCGACTACTGGTGAACTATGATCATCATCTCAATGCGTTTACCCTTATACGACTCTTTTGGAAATTCGATCGATAATATCTGCCAGGAATAACCGCGAAGGACGTCTTCCCCGTGGAATAAATTCTCCCCGATTCCCATTGGGGAGAGCTCGAAGATTTATCGTTGTCGAAGATCGATCGACTTACTTGAGGACCTTCCAGTCTCTTAGCGAGGATAATATCCCTGGATGTAACTGCCACGGACGTTATATAGTAGAGGAATAATTCGAATGGTCCTTATGAGGTACTAGGAGGACCTTAGGACGTCGCTCTCCTCTCCTCCAAGTACCATAGAATTTCTCTCGCTCGATTAATCTGCATTCGACTTAATTTATCTTCTCCCAGCCTTGCGGCTCTGTCCTCTGTCCTTATCTCGCACCTTGCTCGCGGCTCAATCTTGCACGAAATTCTAATGCCGACGTCGCTGAAATAACTGCGAAGGACACCGACGACCAAAATAATTCGTTTCTCCAGGGTCGTCCTTGATAATCGCCCGAGGTCCCTCGAATGGTTCTCGATCGAGGCTGCGGAAAGTTAAGAAGATAGACGTGCGTGAATATCGATATTCGAATAACACGCGATACCGTTCAATCTTGCCATTGGCTGATAGAAATTATTCATATCGTTGAATCGAATTAATGAGAGTCCATGTCGAACGCGACTGTGAATGTAATTAGGTTAATACCGCGAAGAGGTCGGATAGTAAATAATTATTAATCTAGCATAACTGCGTAATTATTATTTTTTGACTATGAACGTCACCCTATTGGAAATTGATAATTTACCATTTGAATTAACCGCTTAAAATGTAGCTACAGGCCGTTTCATTTAGCGTAACGTAATCAAGTCTCGTGTGTCAGCAGCAGACGCTTTCTGTACGACCTTTGTACGGCTCGTTCCTAATTCCAAGTTGATGACTCTTCCCAGGACAATGATTATCACACGATGACGTAGAACTATACCTAACCTTACTCGCAGTTCCATCGTTCCGCCTGTCACTACGTAATTTTCCACGTTTCAATCGGCCAACATTGCTGACAGGGGAACGATTGGCATTTTTCCTTCGTCGAATTTGGCGATTACTTCTAACACGCGCGAGGTAACAATAAACTTGAGTCGGATCGCACTTAGTAATTTATACGTCATCGGTTATCTTCGAAGCGACCCATGACTAATGGCGACAATAATGCATAACGCTGTTTATCCGCGCGTATTAACAATGTTTCAGAAATCACGTAGGAGTCTCTGGTGCCGATACCGTAGTATACTAATATATCTATATAGTCTTCGTAGACGGGAACCTTGCGTTCTGTCTCCTGCACCGATATCCTGTTCCCGGTCCCGGGAAATTAGGTCGAAATTTACCAGAATTTCAATCTGCCAATTCAATTTGCCGGCTTTGTGCTTTCGCGACTCGATCCGATCGACTTGTCGTTAGCAAGATCTAATTTGCGTTTAAAACCCACCGCCCTCCCTTGCCGGCCAATACCGCACTTCTGCATCCTGCCTCTCACCTTGGAACGTTCTGTCCACGTGTCTCGACAATCCTTACGTCATACCGTGTTTCGCGCATTTATATACAATATGCATTGTAAATGCCCATAGATGGAAAATGTCGCGCGCATTTTATGTCACACGGAAGTATTCCTTAGTAATGACATCTGTTTACCTGAAATTGTTTTTTTCCTTTATTTCTCTTTATCCATACTCTTCGCTCGCCAATGCAATTAACGACGAGGTCGTGCGAGGCAATAGTCCGTAGCTCTTTGCGACGATCTATATCTATAGCTATGCGTACACAACAGTATATATAACTGGATCCATTTGCTCTTAGACGTCAGTGTATCAATTCGTTTGGGGGGTCCAGCGCTCGAGGGTAAAGAGCCGCTTTTAAAACACTGGGACGATTAAAGTTTTCCCTCGGAGCGTTATTAATTAATTTAGGTACGTCTGCGCCCTCGTTCGCTTCGCCCCGGGGTTGTTGGAAAGCAATATGGCGAACCCTCGGAAATAGTTTATCGAGGGTGAGAGATCCCCTTCGATATAATATTCTTCGCTCTCACCTACCACCCTCGACGCCCTTCTTCCCCGGTATCCAAGTACAGGCATGGCAAAGTGCAGTTGCACTTACGTACATACACAATAGATGCATTCTCCACTTACGTGCAGTACGTATCGTAAGGCATTGGTCATTTCTATTTTAAAGGTTTCATCGCTTGGCGCGGTATTCTCTAACGGCCGACGGGTTGCGTCCATAGCCAAGCCGTCTCGACGCCACGTAATTTTACGTATCCCCTTTAGTGAATCTGTGCAAGTGGATATTGTGCCAAGCGTCGCTACGCTCGCTCTCGTGCGCGATAAGACCTTCGCGTTATGGATTGCAGTTTATTTCTCCGCGGTCCTTCGTCTTTTTATTTCACTCTTACGAGGGGGTACTTTCCTGCGACAGTGGCGACGCGATGCTTACAATTTGAATTACAACCTCCAAGTTTTTCTTTTTTTTCTTTTTCTTCTTTACCGATAGCCTACACTTCGGCTATTGCTCGTACTTTTATCTGTCGCTTACTTGTAGTCTGACCAGCTTGTGTTTCAACAAGTTTACCATCTGGTAGTCGCGACATAGTTGCGGGGTCGGCATTAACGTCGCGGAGGTCACGTTCGATTTGCATGGCGTTGGCGTCGAGCGCCATTGTTTACCAGGCCAACGATCGACTTCCTTGGGCTGCTCGTGAATACGAGGCCGAGCGTCGCTAGGATTGTAGTCCAGTTTTTATGCCTCGCTGATTCATCGACAATTCCTCCACTCTGATACTGGATAACCGACATTGATATTGCCAGACGGAGGTGGGCATTTTTTTTTCGCATCGTTGGTACCTTGTATATGTATATCAGAGCTTTTCTGCTGGGTCAGGCACAGCTCTGGTATCACGCTGGGAACTCTCGCTGGTGGAGATGCACGTGACGCGTGATGCTTGAACGACGAAAAGTATTGTCTTTTAATACGACAATTGAGACTCGAGGCAATTCAATCTACTTCCGGTCGCGACACATCTTTCATCTTATCTCTGTGTGGCTGTTGCGTGATTTCTAGTTCCTTTTTTTTTTAACGTTGCTAGCAAGGTTTATGCCCTGTAAGGTTAGGGCGACGGACCTACGGAAATTTACGACTAGTAAACGATCGTGTCTGACTTTCTGCCGATTTCACCTTTAGTATTCATTTAAATGGAGATAAAGGTTAATCTTTTCGAATTAAATTTTCCAATGCAAATCTCTGTCCTGCCCGCGTAAGTCTTTCCTTCTCGGCTTTTTCGTTACGGCTACCCTCGATCTTCCTGTTTTCCGTCTGGTGGGATCGTCTCTCCTGTTTCCACTTGCTTTGCCGCTCCCTCTCTCCCTCTCTCTCTCTCTCTCTCTCTCTCTCTCTCTAGCTCGAAACCGTGAAACTTGTTTTACCGCGCGAGTAATAAAAATCCCCGCGGACGGTCATCCATCTGAAATGCAAATGGCCGCATTAATATTTGCTCGCGAGCTTTCGGCCTCGTACCACGGCCGAGACGGCTAATCTATGCGGGAGATACGCAAGAGGCGCGTTTGCACAGAAAGAAGCGAGAGAGCGTGGAAAAGAGAAGAAAAAAAAAAAGACACGTACACGAAACTTCAACGTCGTCCCTGTGCACAGGTTTACGTATAAACGAATACCGCTGTATACTCTTATACGAGTTATTCCAGTTATTTCTCGTAGCGCGCTTATGCTAACGATTTTTGCCGTTTCCGGGTATTCAATTTTTTTTTCTTTTTTTTTCGCCTATTCCACCAAAAATTTCTTGCCAACCTCATCGCGCTCGACATCCACGTGAAACGTTAGGGGGCAACATCTTCGTACCTGCTAATTAACTTCGCTTTGTTGAGTCGACTAAGCACGTGCTCCGTCGGTAACAACGATACTCGAGAGATTCACAAGCTCGTACGCGATCCTCGAATATTGCGCGACTCGTTAGCTTCTTACGCATAATTTAATTACTTTAATTTAATCGAGCGAGACGCCCGGTCCGCCAACTTTTTTGTCCTTCCGTCTCCTGGCGTCTGTTACCGTAATTTCCATCTCTTCTCCTTCTCCCTTCTCGTTGTCACCGTTCGGTCGTCTACGCTGTCTTGCGTCTTCGTGCTTGGCGGCGTCTCCTTTCTTTTTTTTGACGAAATTAAATTTTCACCTCTGACCTCCCTTCGCGACCCACCCTCGACCTTATCCACGATCGCGCGACTTTCTCATAGATCCTCGGGAACCCCGGCCTCGGCACCCTGCTCCTGCACTTGGAAGTTTAATTAGCCGGACAAGCTACGTCTGGATACTCCTCTCCTCAGGAATGTTAATTCGACTTGGCAGCGAGTGTCGTGCGGCATTCTATCCCGTGAAAATTGTCACGTGCTCCTCTTGTCGCTCGCGTGAAAACTCGTTACGGCAGACCCTACCCTTGATTGGGTTGCATTTCCATGAGTTTAATCATACGTATACATACATAGGCGCTCCACGGGTTACCCATCTATTCGATTAATACGATTAATTAAAAGTCATCCCTAACCTCGTTAACGCATGCAACAACGAGAGGTTACGCTGAAACGATATTTTTGTTTTTCTAACTTCACGTCTGCGACTACGTTGGCAGCCGAGAACACGTGCTCTTACCAGTGGAATTCGCTGAATTCATCCGGAATCTCAGGCGGCGGTATCCATTCCTGTAACAGGATAGAATAAGGATCGAGGTCGTAGTAGTAACATCCTTTATCACTCCCACGCACCCTTAAACTCGTCCTCGGTGGGTTTTAAAAGTTTCAGTAGCGCTAAGGGGTACGGCGCCCGATGGCAAAGACATCGCATCGATCCCCTCGTCTATTCTATACGCGCTCACCCTTAGCGGACGTAGCCTCCAGTCCTCGTCAATCGTTTCAGGTCGCATTTCGAACGGAGCGATTTTTTATATTTTCGCGAAACATAAGGTACAACGATAGTTACGACGACAGACGAAAGTGTCGACGAGACCAGAGGGACGCTGAGAGGTAAAATGTCCTTATCGAGTTTATAAAGGCGAATCTGCCATCACGTCGCGGCTCACGCGAGCGTCTATTAAGTCGAGCATATACAACGGCGCGACACCTTTTTCCACTTTCTTTATTCCCTTTCTCGAAATATCTTTTGCCATCACGACCTCCGTCACTCCCCTTCACTCCTCTTATCGTCATACTCACCCCTCGCGAGGGAACCACACGCTCGCCTCTGTATGTATACTCATATATATATATAGAGAGACAGAGAGAGAGAAGATTGGCAAGCCGACCGCAACAAAGTCTCTTTCGCAGCCACTACGTGCGACGTCGACGCTTGCATTCAGCTGTTCGCTCAATGCAGTAATATTACGTCGGTGCGCTTTATTCCTTGACTCTCGCGCGAGAAACCATTTTCAATAAACTAATGAACATTATTACTCGCAAATGATGGCTCGCGCTTGGTCGTCGAATGGAAACACGTATTTCCAGATTGCAACTCTCTGCGTGTGCATATATATATATATATTAATGACCATATATATCCTACTCCGTGGGATTTGAACGGGTCGAGCGTCTCACGCAACGCGCGACGACTGTCGTCAATACGTAAGTGTGTAATCGCACGACGGTTATCAAACGGTGACCACTGATCATTTATGGTTTTCTTCCGCCGTGTGCAAGGCATTTTCCGTTATTGGTTTACGTACCATGTGATTATCTCGTTACGCATGGTACAACGTGTAATATAATGATTGCAATGAATTTAGTATCCTATTAGATTTTAATGACCTGTCGTTTATACGTTGCATATACGTGTACGTATGCTTTTAGTGTAAGTCGATGACAAGTCCTGCGTCTAACTTTGAATATCCGGCTTTTGATTGCTAATAATGATAATGATTAACGAGAGACATATTAATGGTATTTTTACGATCTGGTTGTATTTGATTTTCTATTCGTCTACGCGGTACGTAGTGAGAAGTTATTGGGAGACTGCGAGAGCGTTCGCTGTCACCTGGGGAACTGTCTGTAGTGGCGATTGAATTGGTCGATGTCGCGACCGGAAATTAAGCGAAATACATTAAATCAGCGGACGCGCCAACGGAAATGAACGGATCGCTACATTACTCGCACTGAAGTTCCCAGGACGTCCGTCAGGAGGCGAGTGAGACAGTCAGCGGGTACGTTTGTCATGGAAAAGGGCGCCAAGAATTTCTAAGTCTGATAGCGACTGTGCATATGATCGTCAGGGCCGGCGAGTGTGGTGCGCATGATCGATACATATATAAAAACCGATTTATTCGTCTTTTGGGATTCATTTAACCGTATCTTGCTCGCTGTCTGACCATCTACCATTTTTGTACGTGGGTGACGCTAGGGAATTTTTTTTTTTTTTTTTTTTTCATGGTACGACGTGGAGAAGAGATAGCCTAGGGAAATTTGGATAGGTCGTCGGCGGAGGGTTTGCGGGCGGAAAAAAGAGATGGCAATGGTTTGCCGGGGATAAAGGAAAACAGAGGACTAACTGTGGCTCACGGTATGGAAATGGGGGATGAATATTCCGCGAGGTTCCAAAGAGGTCCTAACCCCATGAATATTCCCCATTAGGCGGACGAATTTCTATTTTCCACGTTTCGCGGGTAAAATACGTCGAGGGGCACGCCTACCTTCCTTCTACCGGTTCGCGCAGTTTGCGATCGAGAACGCTGCTGAAATTCGCGACTGCGAATCTCGCCCTTGTCGGCCTCTGCGTATATAGCTATATGCGCGTGTGCGTGCTTCGTCCTCTTCCTCTACAGAACGCGAGGTCGTCGGTGTTGTAGTCCCGCCCTTGCCAGACTCATGCATTTTTCTGCTGATTTAAGGGCTGCATTTAAAATGCTTCGTTACCCGCTTGCCGAGTCTGGACGACCACCTCCCCTCCCCGTGGATTATGCATCTCTCATTCGCTCGTGAATATGGCAGAGATTTTCGTGTAAAGACGGATACTGAAATTTGCGAAGAAAAAAAAAAAATTCATTTTTCATCCTCGTTACGTTCACTCGACCTCGGCTGCACTCTGCGAGTCGCGTTCGTTTATTCGCCAAGTGCATTCATTCTCTCCAATCAGAGGCATCCTTCACTACTGACCCTTACGGATGTATTTTTTTTTAGTTGAGAAAAAAAAATTCATGAATCTCCCTTGGCAGGGGTGGCTCGTGTGCTCCTCGAGGGATAAGGGTTGCGCGCAAGTAGTTTCACGCGCGGTCATCGCAAATTTGGGCCAGCAGGTCGGACCGTAATTGATCGTAGGAACGAAAATGAGTAATGGCCGACGCGATACGTCCCTTGGATCGTATCCAATTTTAACGTCTCCGTCCCTCTCTTTCGGCAATACTACGTCCGGGTATAAGAAGGATAGAAATTTATCCTCCTCGCGCGAGCGGAAAGTTTTTCGGGAAATCGGATGGACTCCCCCGTCCCTCCTCCCGCCCCGCTGATAAAACTCAGTAGAATCGAAAACTTCGGGCAGTCTTGTCCCCTCCTTACCTTCCTTTTATCCGCCTTCGTCCCACTCGTACGTCTTTCTTTGTTCTCATTCGCCTCCCGGTCAAACCACTCTCTGTATTTCATTTCCACGAGCAACTTGCGGCGGCTGCAAGCTCAACGATGGACACGCAGCGGCCATTTCGCTCTCGACTCGCCGTTCGCCCACTGCGTTGCTGTGGAAAGTTTTTCGTATTTACGAGCGACCCCCATGGCCATGCTTCGTGGGCCCTTATTTTCCCGTTCCGCAGCGAACCAGCGGCGAAAGGGAGAACCAAAAAGTGGAAGACAAGCGGGACTAAATATTTTTGCCAAGTAAACTTTTTCATCCCTGAAAGCCGCGAGTGGCTGGCGTGTATGTGTGTGTGTGCGTTCGTGTGCGCGCGCATATATCTATATATATATACATAATGGTCGCGCTTCATAGCATATTTCCCTCGCACCGTAGACGGCGGAGCGAGAGGAGGTCTGTATTCTTGTCGACTCCACTTTTCTGTTTCTCCATATTTCAAGTCAACGGGACGGAAGAGACAACGAAACGATACGCTCCTTGGGCGCTTCTTCCATTCAGAACGGTAGGCGGCCGGAATTCCGCGAAGATTATTCTCGGGAAAATTTCGACAGTTTATTTCCTTCTCGCCGTCACTTTTTTTCTCTGATTTTCTGTCTCTCCTTTACTCGCAGTCCCAGACGTCCCTTCGTCAGGGCCTTCACGAATTGGAGACAAAAATAAAGAATTATTCTCGCTAACGTTTTTCCTATTTACTGGAAAAGAATTATATATGTATATATATATTTTTTTTTTCTACCATCCTTGTTACATCTTTTTTCTCACTACTTCCAGTTGCCTTGACCAATTGGCAGTATTTGCGCGCTCGGCTTTACCCCTGTAATGACGTCTCGATATTATTGCCTAGCTTGGGATCGTGCTTGAAATTACCGAGGAATTTTCTCGTTGTCACATCTCGTTATTGCAAGCAATTGCAGGCGGGGTGATTTTTCGAAAATTTTTGTGAGACTTATGTTTTTTTCTCTCGTACCAATGTCATCTCCAGTAACCGGAACTCCAGGGTAAATCTCGGGATTCAGCAAGTTCGTACAACTACACGACCCTTATATACTTGGTCGAAATGTACGCTTAAACCATACCCATCTGTCCGCGTTGCAATCCCAAGTAATGCGAAAGACAAAACCCGCGCGAGGGACACGAAGGGAGGAGAGAAAGAAGATGAGATAGCAGCCATCTGTCTAGAACTGCTGATACCCGTAGCACCAAGTGTCACGGTCACTGATATTTACCCTCGTTCCACGATTCCCCGCAAAATACTCGGTTGGTCGGATCGACGTAAATAAACCCACCCCGAGTCGTAATTATTGTCAGTGAGTTATCGGAACTTTGTGCGTTTTACCCACGAATCACCATGTCGCGCCGATAAGGAATAAATTGTTAAGCGTGAAAAAAGGAAGAGAAAAAAAAAAGATTCCTTTCGTAAAAACAACCCTTACTTTCGAGTCGACGGCCAAGTAGACTTTTATCACCAATGAGGGAGCACTTATAGGGTGCACGTGGTACGTACGAGACTTAACTGCCTTACCCGTCAGCCGACCGCGGTACAGCTAAATAACGAACTCACCGAGCGTACAGCCAGTCAAATAAGTAACAGTGACTTGCACTTTGCAAATTGCTACGACATTCAGTACAGTTCACGTATGAAAACGTTTCGTCAGTCTGTTATCGCATGCGCGGAGGCGTACGTGACGCGTGGAACGTGCATTGCGAACGCGGTGCATGCATGGAAGTATGAGTGTAGTCAGTAGTGAAAAAACAAAAAACGAATCAGTCAAGACAGGTACCAGCAGTACTATGAACAGGGCTTAAGTATAAGATAGTCCCGCAGCGACTGGGAAAAGTCAGATTCTCGTATCGACAGTTTATTAACCGACACTGATCGTTCCAATAGGAAGTTAAATGGCTGCCGTGAAACAGCTGACAGCGCGAAATCACATTGAGCATTCGGGTTAATTGAAAGCGGTCAAAGCGATTTGATATAGCGACTACAAATTCACCGCAATGTTATCCATAGTCTCTCGTCGCTCGTGCGTACAGGCCTCTAAGGCCTCGTAGGCCTCGGTCGACTCCATACGAATCCTCGTAGAACTCTAAGCGTCGATCAACCTAACCTCAAACTCCTGACTTGACTCTGCTTCGCGTGATTCAGGCTACGAATGCCGAATGACCTTGAGGCTTGTACAGGCTGATTTTATCATCCCTATCAGTACGCTGTTTCCAGCGATGGAAGGACGTGACTACGTATAACCGTACTTAGTCCAAATTCATCCCACCTCATACTTGAAATACCTGTGGCTCCTGATATGCCACTTGGATATTAGTGTCAAGGGACGGCGTTCCGAATGTACCTGGACTTCTCTGTCTGCCTCTCCCACGTAGTCGGGAATGTCCGATGATGAAGTTTCTCTTGGGTCTGTTCGGCGCTCTGTTACCTGGCTACCTAAGGGAGTCTATACACGGAGATTCACCGCAGACCACGGACTTAAGGTCGGTGCTCGTATACGTATGCATGCGTGATATAGCTAAGGGCACAGCTGCGGCAGGCCTCCATAAGCGCTAGGGATATACTGCGTATATGTACCGTGTAGTTATATATTACATTATGTACATACACGTATATGACTATACGCTTTAAGGAGGTGAAGTCCAACGTCTCCCTCTGTATCTATATGCTTTCTCTTGAAATGCTCGCGTCGACGTTCTACGCTACTGCTCCTTATTATTACCTGTTCTATTCAACCGTGGCGATGTATACATACCGCGAGGTACGGTTGCGGTACATAGAGAGTAAATTGTAGTACAGCATGAATGCGAGAGGTGGAGTGGGGTATATATATATATATATATATATATATATATATAGTATGCGTACATGTGTGTATAGTATCGGAGTATCTACGTTGGACTTACTGGTTAGATTTGACAGCTGTCATGTGATCGTCCTGTTCCTTTATAAATATTTGGTAATAATTTGCGAACGATGTTTAAACAGTGATATTCAATGTTGATTGAACGGCAAACACGTGATCCGGAAATTTACGTAAAATTGACACGTCAGATTTGGCTGTCACGTGCGTATGGCTTTCTCTCTCCACGTTGTCGTTTGTTTACAACGAGACAGGCCAGATAGTGACAGCCGCGCTGCGTGATAATTTTTTTAATTTTCCACGTTCACACATTGCTACCCACGCATTTCGTTCTATTGCATCGTAACATACGCTCAATACACTGTAGCAGTCGTGACTGTGGGAGCAAAGTCAATGCGCTGGGCCTCCGACACACTCGAGATAACAAGTGGACTTTATATGCTGGCATTTTTGTTCGTTCTAACCATGCTTACTTTTGCTGTATATATTACTGTGTCGATAGCAGATATAGGTATAGGCTGTATGCACCAGCTATTTTGTATATGTATGTAGTACATGTTTGTTTATCCTTGCTAGCGATTTTCAGCTATACCTAGGTATAGCTAGTGACAGCTGTCACGTGCATATTACGTATAGCATATGATCACTATACTCCATATTGTCACACGTGAGGCCAGCGATGATTTTTTTTTAAAATTTTTCAATAATAATTTTAAATCTAATAATTTCCTACGAACTTTTTCATAGATTTTAATGGGAAATTTTGTCGCCGCGTGCGAGTATACGGCGGGAAAGTGTAACGAGGTAAAAGCGCGGGAAAAATTCTATGACGCTCAAATGAAACTGATGGGATGATCTCGTGATATTCTATTTCACGTATGTGTGTGTATGTGTATATATATTGAAAATGACAATGTAAATAGAATTGCCTCGGTGATTCGTTCGAATGATAACTCCGCAATATCAGAATTTACTACTATCGCTACTACTACTGCAATCTTGAGCTTCTCTCATTTCCTGAATTGCGCGTCTGCATCCACAGGAAATAACCATTTTTCTCTCGATACTCGTCACAAATGCATTTACGTATCCAACGTGTACCTATCACTCGGATCGAGTACGTAACATCGGACACGTGACAGTCCCATAAGAATTTGCCTACTCACAGACTTGACCGGACAACGTAACCCAAACTGTGGTCTTTCAGCAAAAAGCCACCATCAATTCGCTCAGCAGTCAAGTTCACTTGGAGGATCCTCATATGCAAAAGCACATCATTCCAAACACAAGGAACAAGCGTAAAGCGCACGAGCGTAAAATTTTTTTCCCAAACTAAACTCCTCCTAGTGACGTAATCGTTTCTTCATGTCCTACGACGCTCAAGACGGATATGGGATGCCTATGTGTCTGTCTGGATCAATTGTAACGCGTCGTATGGGCGAACACTTGGTAATCCATCTTTTCCCTCAGACCCCCGTTTGCTCTATATTGCTGCGAGATGATACCGACTACACTTACGTACCCGTACCAAGTATAATGCCCGTCGCTCGATTTAACTTCCGGTCGTGGATGGGCTCCTGGCTGGAGAACTGGTAGTGGGTATACATTGGGTACCACGTGCTGTATATACACGGGACGGTAATGGGAGATGCTCGACAAGATCTAAGCATATATTCACGTTTTGGATACAGCCTGTCAATATTTCGAGTATCTCGTACCACTTGCGTTCTTTCGGATCGGATCTACTTTGGTGGACAATTATTCGGTCATATCGTTTTAGCAGTTTTTATCTTGTTTTCTTTCACGCTGGCTGTTTACACGCTGTGCCCTTCATATACTGTTGTTTTGGGACATTTCACACGGCGGCGACCGGGCTACGTTCTCGTATCGACTGTCGCGTCGATGAAAGCGTAAACAGCTAATTGCGCCACTTAATAAAAAAAAGTGACCGTGCTCCTGCTCGGTGACGTCAGTGTCAACTGGATGATTTGTTTAAATTGGATTCAAGTACTCTACTTCCTATTTAACGTAGTCGTTTGGAATGTGTCTGTGTGCATCTGGTACGCTTTTTGGACTTTGTATAACCAACGGCATTGTAACTGTATGAGTCGGTAAGGGCAGCGCACGTGTTAACGTATATTCCAATGTCTGATGCACGCAAGCGTTTGTGTTCTTTTTAGCAGCGACAGCAGCGCCGCGCGTTGGGCGCATTTCGTTACTGCAGGTGGAATCGATTGTCGGAGCGCGACGTGTCTTTCGCGGCAAACGTTATTCTGACATCTTGGAACGAGCGATAAAGAGAATCTCAAAATTGAAATGAGGACGTATGATTGCGATAAGACACTGTTGTCGGCTGATAACGTAAGTTTTCCGCTCTGCGGTTTCAATCGGCATTTCCTATTGTGTCTGTCAGACTCGCGACGAGGGGAATGAATAAAAAAAATATTAAGGAATTCAAAGTCTTATCAACGACTGGTCGCTGTAAAGTAACTTTGTTATCTATTTTCTTTTTTTTTTATTTCTATTTCTTCTACCATTTTATTTCACGTTCGATCGGACATTGTCGGGCAGACTCGTTCGAGTTCCAGATGGTTTCCTCCGAAGGAAAAAACGTAGACGAGCAACGAGGTTATCGCGATGGGTTGGAATAAAAGGAAGAGGTTAAAAAAAAGTAGAAATATATATATATATATATATATATATATATATATATATATATAGACACGCATATAAGACACAAAGTGGAAGTAGAATAAAAACGAAGAAAACCATCGTGAATTACGGTACCGTAAAAGCGTCGAGAGAAACAGCTTTGCCCAATGTTTCTGAATGCTTTTGCCTGTGTACCGAGCATTACAGTCAAATAAAATGCTGGACGAGCGAGAGTCGTAAAAAGCACGAGGGTTCGGTGCTCGGTATAGCATTTGCAGTTTGAAAATTCCATTATTCCCCGATACAAAGTGGCATTCATATGTGTGCCAGGAAAGAGAGCGCTGTGCAGATATACTCGGCTAGCCCGACATAGAAGGTTTTTGCGGGTCACGGATGATAGGGAATAAAATTCGATTTCCCGAACGCCATTCGCTCGGCTCGAACTCGCTCGTATCGCTCGCTCGCGAGAAAAGGTGTGTAGCAGGTGTAACGCGCTACAAATAAATAGAAACAATCCATTCACGTCCATCTTGGCAGTAGTGATAAACGGTCAAGTTGCTTTCTTTTATTATTTCTTTTTTCCTCTTCATATGCGATTCCCTAGATTTTCACCATGGCGAGCAGTCCTGCCAACCGGCTTTATGTTCGACGGGTGTTCGTGTATTTGTACAAAAGTCAAGGAAATATTTATTTGACGCAACGACCATTCTTAGCGTAACATTTCATGGCAGCTGATCGGTAGGAGGATGGTTCGCCTTTCGCGACAAGGCCGGCGCAACCGTTCATATACATTTTTATATGGCGGTATAACAATAAGGCCGCTCGCACGCGGCAACCTTTTAACGAATTCACTATAAATAATTCAGAGGTGCAAAAGGTTAACGAATCCTCCTCTCTCTCTCTCTCTCTCTCTCTCTCTCTCTCTCTCTCTCTCTCTCTCTCTCTCTCCCACTTGCCTCCTAACACCATATATATATATATATATATATAAACCGCGAAACTCCGTTCTCTTCACTAGGAGCATCCTGTATAGATACATATTGGTGCGTAGTTTCTCGTGTGTCAAAGTGGCAAAATTATTGACCACCTTCGTGATCGCACAACAACGCGCTGTCGTAGTTTAGTCGCTGACGTGGAGTATGAACGGTCATTAATTTTCCAATTCGAAGAGACTATATATATATATATATATATATATATATATATATATATACACGTGTGTGTCTGTATGAACGGATTACACGGTTCCTCTCGCACGTTGCGAATCTATTGACAGGAAGTTGTCCCCTGCGCGACCCCATTATCACAGGACAATGTCAGCTCCGTCACGGTTGAACGACCCTTCTCGCCTTCCGTGCACATTGCGACACTGTCGCTCGATGTCGAGTCACTAGTCGGAAATCGGTAACGCGAAGTATAATGGTATATACGGCGTGCGAATACGGTGAGACTCGTACCTGTCGTCAATTTTCTCCGTTACGTATGTGAACGGCTGTGTTTGCTCGTTAACGTATTGGGACGTTAATTGAACTGCCATACGACTGGCGCGCTTAGAGAGACGTCTGTGCTAATGGCGCATGTAAACGCGTCTGCAGATATTTTAACACGTGCAATTGTTTTTCCCGTCGGCGGATACCGCGTGACTCAGAAGCTTCGTAGTGCATTGCGGTTAATGTTTTTCTTTTGCTTTGTATAAAAAAGAATTTTTTAAAATTACTCACTCGACTGTACTTGTCTTCTTTATGGCTCATTTACATTCAACTGCGCTCGGGTCGAGTTGTCTGGTTTCTTAATGGACGTTTCTATGGTTTTTTTTTTTGTTTTACTGTTACTGTCTACTTTGGGTATTTCAATTTCTTTTTTTTTTTTTGTGGAAAAACTGGATGTTATGATGGTAATTGTGTCATTTTGTTCTTCTTGGAGGTAATGGTAGGGTTTGGTGTCAATATCAACCCCTGCTTGGTGTTTGGGATGTGAACGTGAAACAACCATCCGCTTTCCGTGTTGGTAGTCAGCCGCGATAAATAGCTCAATTGGGAAACAAGGGTGAAAATAAGGGTTTGCCATGAAACCGTCGTGTACGTACTTGCTGTATGGTTTTACTTTTGTGGATTTTATTTTCTTTTTTTTCTCACTTAATGCTACCCGAGCGGACGCTTTTCGGGGGACATCGCGGCTCTTTCTTTTGCATAATTTACTGGTACGCGGGGGTGGATGAGGGTTGTCAAGCCTTTTAATAAGAAACAGAGGGGAAAAATAGTATAATACTTATAATTGGACAATAAGGGGATGATGCTTGAAATCGAGGCGAGAACTCCAATTATATGAAGTTTGCTTGAAACGTGATAAGGGTAGTTGCGGTATGACATTGCATGGTGGAAATTCGAGGGGAAAAAAAAAAATAGTTCGTTTTATTTGATTTTGAATATTTTCGTAAACATTCTTGGATTCTTGTTTGCTTGATTATCTCGAGGGGTGTAATATACAGGGTGACTCGGTGAGAACACAATTACGGATGGGACGGCAGAATAATGAATGAAAGGAGATAGGGAAGGGGGTGGGTTCATAATGCACCCTTATAAAGTTCCCGATTGAATTAACTACTAGAAGTCACACTGTTCACCTCGGGGCGTACCTAGTGATTGTCAGACGGTGCCAACCCTCCAGGTGATTTGGGTTGAACGTGGAGAGGGTTGACGGAATTTTTCAAGAATTACAACAGAGGGTTCCCATCATCCCTTTTACAGTGGGTAATTAATGGATCCCTGTCACGTTTAAGAAAAAGTCAACGATCCCACGGGACGCGAGTGTCGGATGCTGGAGGGACCTGATCTTATTGTTAGCCACTTGTATTAATGAAAGTATTATCCATGGCGGCCACCGTATCGAGGGTGGCGCTACTTGTCACTCCCCCCCGACACAAATTCTCCAAGGGACTCGTGTAATACAATTTCAATGAAACCCGATGTGCCCGTCGATCGTAAATTTACCGGACGATCCCAACCGCCGTACTAGATCTATCATAAACCACCCCCGTACACAGGGTTGTTTTGGGAGAAATAAACCACCTGAATTTACCACGTGCATTCGAGACTCCCAGAGTTGCGACAACTTCAGTCGATCCATTCGCCTTGAATTATCAGGAACACGAGGGTGGTAAATGTTCGTATATCGATTTAAGGGATGATGGCAGGAGCTTATGTTGAATTTGAAAAATCAATGAAATTCATCAGTAAATTAATTCTTGATTGGAGAACATTGCAGATTATGTAGCGACCGAGGGCGAGTTCGTCCCTTGAACATCCCTTAGAATCAACAAGCAAGCAATAAGCTTCCCTTGGCACGTGCGCAATACCGCGCCATTAAGCCAACCGAAGCCCTTAACGTCCTAACGATATTATTTCCCCTGAAACACAGGGTGGCAGTGGCGTGAAGACCTTGCGGCTGATAATTCAGCCAGCACTAAGGAGGTGGGTTTTCTTCAGAGTAAATTGATCCAGAAACGCTTGGATGAACCTTGCCAAATTCTGGTTAATTATTTTTTTTTATCTCTGCTCGATTGAGGGAGGACGTCGATTTACTTTCTTCTTTCTCTTGGTTTTTTTTTTTTTTTTTTACTTGTCATCTATCCCATCCTCGATCCCGTGGCTGCTTAAAGAAACCTGCCAACGACCTGCTCCTGTGCTTCGTGGTCGCTTTTATCCCGCGACTCCCCATAGAATCTAATACACTTTAGCAAGGCCTAAGGTTGCCGTAAAAAATTCCATAAACCTCGTCCCGACGATACTTTCATTAAATTCCACACGCACGGCACACTGCTGGCGAGGGGGTAAAGGAAGGCTTCTGTTTTATCGACATATGAAATACGGCCACTTATCGATCACCGAGAAATCTCTCTCGGTTTAGTGCACGTCTGTCTTTCTCTCTCGATACTCTATCCCTCCTCTCTCTCTCTCTCTCTTCTTCTTCTTTCTCAGTATATGGCTCGAACCTTGGAAGTGTCGTAAAAGAAGAAAAAAATCCATAAACGCCCTTTCGAGAGACACTTGATTAAATTCCACAGGCTGGATACATCGACCTCTGTGTCAAAGGTTAGGTGTTATCGGGTCGAACGCGATACTTATCGGTCGCTCGATATAAAACCCCTTCGTAGTTGCAATCTTCGATGGGATTTTTTTTTTTCTTTTCTCCCTTCATTTTCCTCCAACCAACCCTCGTGGCTTTTTACGAAATCAGTATATAAAGACATTTTGGTTGGATATTCTTCACGGTTCTTCTTGAAGCTTCAATTTAACGTACGTTGACTATCTTGTATGTTTATGACGTTTATGGTAAAGCAACACGTCAGGTTGCGTGCTCTCGTAATATTCTTCTTTCCGTAGATATCAGGAATTCCTCGTATATAGGCGCTTAGGGGTCGTTTCTGAAACGCACCCCCAACTTATCGCGGGTAATAAATAGGGTTCGGGGGAGGGGTGGGGGGTTGCCGTGTGTATCGCGTGCCGGACATTAATATCGCGTTACTGCTTGCCTGCTTTGGGATACTGCTGGTGCCGTCATTGGGGTGTGTAATGGATGCCGGATGCACTAAAAGCCACGAACAAAGAGGCTCTGAGTGAAAATTACTCTTAGGGATGAATGCACCCCACGGTCATTATGGTACCGTGTACCTGGGACTTTTTTCGAGTTATTTTAATGTAAAACCTTTATTTTTTTTTTGTTTCAGGTACGTGAGGAACATTTTTTTTTCTTGTTTATTCTTGACTTCTTACGGCGGATGCTGCTGGACCAAGACTGATCTGTTACGTGAGCCCTTGTTTGTCTGTCGGTGAGAAAAAAGAAAATCTGTTTTTCTATCCCTCGTGGAATTAATTCAATTGTCTAACCTAACCGACTCTGATTGAATTTCTGTTCTGTTCGGATGTTAACTGCGTGCGGCAGAAGACACTGAATTTCTTTCTTTTTTTTTCCATCGATTATTTTTATACGCAATCGAGGGGGATGTGATTTCAAAAAATTGTTTTTTTTTTTTTGAGGTTAAAATGTTCTTTAACTTTGCGTATTATTTATCGTAAACGTTAATACGTCTAGACGACCTTGTTATACGACGTGATAAAAGAGACGCCGTGGTCCAGCTTGTCCAGTGCCGCGTAGTGTGGTTACGAGGGCAGCAAAAAGGTGGATGCAAGACAGAAAGCCCGGTGGGTAAATAAGTATAGGCAGGAGAGACAAGTGGAGCGTCGAGAAATGTTAACCGTCGCAAACGTCCAATTACCTGCACGTGGCGAGGACAGTTCTCCTGTGTAGCGCCGACTTTTTTCCCCTGCTCTTTACGGGCTTTCGCTGATTACATCCCCGGCTGAACTCTTACTACCGTCCCCTTCGCTCTACTAGAGAAAGAAACAAATGAGTAGCGTAATCGGTAGCGAAGCCCCGTCCTGTCTCTGAATTCGCCCATTGAACTCGACGGCTCCTATCATTTCGTGAGTGCGCGGCCCAAGGGTTCAGAAAACGTTAACCAGCAATTTTCCGGAGGAAAAGGAAAACCGAGAGCCGATACCCCTAGGGAGCAATTAATTGGCTAAGACTTTCACCCGAGAAAAAAGAAATAATAATACTCTGGCACAATTATCGGTAAGATAGATTTCCATGAAATAATCAGGCCTTTGAGAAAAAAAAAAATTTTTTTTTTCGTCCATCCCTTATCGTTTGCGTCCTTGGTATTACAAAATGTGTAAAGGAAGTACACGTGGCACGACGGTACACCAGACATTTCGTGAGCAGGTGAAAACGAAGCCGCAATCATAGTCTGGGCATAGAGCGAAGTAAAAAGTTTTCCCAATCATTTTCATCGATTCTCCGGCTTCTCTCTTCTCCTTGGCACTCTATTCCCCAGAGAATTGCTCCGATCTCTACCTCGCTCTCCCGTATCACAATCAGCCCGTATTTCCCTTCGCGACATCGATCGGCCAATTTGCTCGAGGCAGTAATGCTGCATTCACAGGACACGCGTATACCGGTGCATACCGCTTGGCATTGCGCTTGAAGGCGCCCAGACCGTTTGAATGTCAATTGGGTCACGTGATCGTTTATTCACGATACAGAGCTTTTCAACTGAGATGGATCGGTTAGCCTTGACTGCTTTTAATTTATATAACGAATAACATTTGAGCGTCAGATGGCAGCACTGCTGCGAGAACGCAGCGACGATATTATTTGTCGCTCATTCGACTTTGCACATTGTTTCCTTTAGCGCGCGATTGGTTCTAAAAAGAAAATAGAAAAAGAAACATGTACTTATACAAGTAAACATTGTTGTAATAAAAATTCGCAAACGTCAAGCAGAATCCATAGCGAGGAAAATTGTCGCTCGCGTACGTGCGTGCAGGGCCTTAAGGTAGAGTCGCCGACTGGAGTGTTTACACGATAATAAATGTATCGCGTACAACAGTCAAGTCGTCATTGCGTAATCCGTCTGTTTCGATACGTTCCGGCGTTGCACGTATACCGTGAACGTTTATTTTAAGAACATTTGTCGAACTGCGCGCGAGACCGAAAAAATAGAACAGGTAAAAAAGAAAGCTAAATATTATATACGCTGTAATACGATAAATGGCATTTCGTGTCATCTTACCTTCTCTCTCGCACACTTTATATATATATATATATATATATATATATATATATATATATATATATATATATCTGTGTATCTAACTGTCTTCGAGAGACGATCA
>JARQTG010000327.1:152918-237208 GCA_030142615.1 Syrista parreyssii
ATGAGTTTCTACCTGTATTCGATATACGAAAATAAAGCATCTACTGCCGGCAAATCTTAAATGCTATATACCAGACTAAAGTATACCATGCGCTCCTGGCAACCGAACGCGAGAAGAAGAGCCTGCTGAGTGGGAATAAGTGGGAATGAGAGAGAGAGAGAGAGAGGAGAGTCACGAAACCGTCTATGAATATATTTGCAGAGCACGCGTTCGCAGCGTGCTACTAGAGTTAGATACCACGTGCCGCTTAAGGCCTGTTAATACGAGAAATTCACAGGACGCTTATAACCGCAATGCATTCTGGGGTCAATTGTTGCGGTATCCTTGAATTACATGAGACATCCAGTACCCGCAGGATGCTCTCGTCTGTTACGTCCATGTATGGATTTAGCGGGATTTTCCAATTGCTCTATATACCAGGACCGTAGCCGTCCTAATCTTATGGGAAAATTCCTATCGTAATCCCAGGGTGGGGAACCGCTGAGGTAGAATGGCCGGAAACCCCAAGGTAATTAGCTCCGGAAGGACTGACAAAGAGTTTGGGAAGCGATCCTGGCCGAGCCTGTCACGTCTCATCGAGTTCTTGGACAGGAGGGAAAAAAAAGGGAGAAAAAAAGAGTGAATGAAGTTGGTAGTAGGGCCGAAAGTAGGAAAAGGAACGAAAGGATCGTCGGGGGTGAAGATTTTACCTTGGATAATCCTGGATAGAATGGGAACGTGGCGTCTGTCCAGAATGAAACCGGGAGAACGATGGCGAAGAAGGTATAGTCTTTCCAACGATTGAGAAAATCGTTGACGATAGTAAGACGCGGAGTTTCGGGATCTCCTGTGTACCTTACTTCCGGAATTAAAGCGCCTTAGGACTTGGAGACGAACACTTCCCTCCGTGGGAGAGAATATAACCTGGTGGATGAAATCGGCCTGGAGCCTCTCGGAGAATTACAATTGTTACGTCGCACGAGACAAAGTTACGGAGTTACCCCGTTTCTACGTTGCGATTTTCCAAGAAACTCCAGGAAGTTCGGGTACGTTGATTTCCACGTGTCTGTGTATATATATATAGTCTACAGATTCTCCTATACCTCACGTATTACCCTATTTCCCTAACTCTAACCTCCTTTTCTACCGTCCCCAATATTGTCGCTACTTGAGGTAAACTCACGATAACTTCGGTACGCCGGCCTCTTACCTATACCGTGAACTTTGAAACTCCCCGCTATTTTATTTCCTCGCGCGGTCATATAGATGGATTTATACCTACGTGGTATACGGTAGTGTATACTGGATGACGCGTGGATCATTGCATTCGGTGAAAATCAAGAGTTCAAGGTCTAAGAACCTCGTTGCTTAGTGGCACAGTTAAGACTGACTCTTCAATGCGACGCTGGCGATTAATTTATGTCGTTGAAGAATGACGTTGCTGATGTTGTCACTGAGCTTTCTGGTAATTCATAACGAGGCGTACGAAAGATCGGTGATAAGACATACTGGTTAGTCGTTATACTCGTTGTGTATGATCGTATTGCAGCAGGAGGTGGTAGGCGATCTTTTACTTTTGAATCAAACCGTAACGTGGTATTCGCGAGGAAAAATTCTGTTCGAGTTACGTACGACGATAACCGCGTGGCCCAGCTGAAGCGTAACTTGGCAACCTGGTGTGACGACGGTGCTGCCTCCCGGTGGAAGTCGTGGGCACCTCTTCCTGCAAGGAGGGAGAGAAAGCGACTGCTGATCGTCTTGCCGTGACGACGCCCACGCGATAGTCGCTCACGTGTAAACGACCGTGGACTTTGCACCCACGAATCTCTCCGTCTAACGTACTTACGCGTTGTATATATATATATATATATTTCTCCTTATAGCTGTCGTATATTCGTCACGGCGAATCTTACGTATTCCAAACGCATTGCGGATGCTCCTAGAGTTATATTCGTGTAGGACCCAGGTTAGCGGAAGGGTGAATCCCTCGAGGATTCTCGCCTAGGAAATGAGTTTTGGTTGTTCCGAAACTTCATATATACGTATTTATTACATGGTGTACACGTTTGGTTGGAATTGTGGGAAATGTATGTAATTAGGCTTTGATTGTAGGTTGACTTTGAAGAAGTATGCGGCACGAATTATTGTCCCTTGGACGATCGACTGACGTTGACACGGCGGCAGCTAGGCAATTATCTATAGAAATTCGCCATGTACTACGTACGCGTTCTTGTACGTAGATACAAGCACGAATTAGCTAAGGCCTCTGTCCTTTCAGTTTGCAGTATAAACAGCCTGGTAATTGGGATGCACGTACGTCGTTGAAGCGGATTTCTCGGTCACCAGCTTTGGCCTCGCTTCGTATTGCATTATGGGTACGACGAGGACGACGTCAAGCGTCGATGTGACGTCTGCTTTTGCGACAGGAATTTCGAGTATTACGTCACTGATGAACACGTAATGAATGACCGAGCTTAATCGATTCTCTAGATAAAACATCCGAAACACGTGCTATTGCACGTCGTTGTTGCACGCTGTTGCACTACGATTTTTGTCCAATTTTTACTTACGTATGCCCGCTTCTCCGTGTACCTTTTCTCTAACTTTCTCTCATTTCTCGTATATCTTTTCGTCACGGAATGATTAGTTAACCCGTGAACGGTCGCGCCATTTTATTCTCCATTTGAAAAGCATCGAGTTAAGCTGTGTCATACATTTCCCCGTGTCCACGTCTGGGTTAACGTCGTTTCCTTCAGACGGCACCGACCACTTCCTCTTGCGACCTAAGCAAGCCCGACGAGCATCTGCTCCTGTAGATCGTAATTATTAATTAACACGGCGCTAATAAATTAGAGTAACGCTCGCAGGGAAGACTCGTGCCATAATGAATAACGCGCAATTTTCCCACGATTGCGCCGCTACTCATTCTCCAGTTGGCCGTTAAACCGAACGACCACCTGTGACTGAGAAAACCGACAATGAGTATACTCGACTTGTGATATCGGCCAGGCGCCACTAGCGCCTCTAACGGCCGAAAGGCAAAACTAAGTCATCGGCGCTACGTACGCGTATGGCTTCGTTAAATTTTATCCGCTTTCCCGTCGCTGCCAATAGAGCGACACGTAAACAGACTTACAGCTAGGGGACGTAAAAGTATTTCCTTGGCTTCGGCCTCTGCCGGTCGCGAACTGGAACAAGATGGCCGAAGTCTAGTAAAGCCCGTGGACAGCTCAATGTGCTAAGGATTACGTATTACGCAATGATCACCTAACCTCAATGTCCCTTACGTTAAGTTATGATACCAGGCTGTGTTCCTCATACACGTATACGGGCGAGTCGCGTTTGCAACACACTGGCAAAACTCATGCCGCACAAGTACTTGGTAACTATCGTTACCGAAAATTGGGATTAATTAGCGACGTACCACCGCAAGCTGGAAACCTCTGTGAGTAATTTCGCTTGCACCTTTGCGCCGAGAGGACGCTGCTACAGAGAGCGTATGGGTGATACGAGGGGAGTGTGAGAATAGGAGAGAGAGAGAGAGAGAACGTGTCTCGTGTGGGCAACCCCTTTATCCCTAATTCTGATTTATATAGCAGGTGAAGGGATTGGAAATGGAGGGCATAATTTTCCGACGTTGGTATTCGCCGTTACTGTGATTCCAAACGGGTCTCTGTCGCCATATCGTAACTATACATACATATTACTCTAACCCTCGTTGAACGGGGTACACACTCGTATACAGCTATCCCCTTTACATAGAATAGGGCGTTTGTCTCGTGCACAACTTACGGACATAAACAAACCTAATCTAAAATGACACATGGGTCGATCTAACTTTTCGCAATAATGCATACCAACATCAGCCAGCGAAGCTACCCCAGTATACGTATGTCACAGGTAAAGGAAGGTGGGTGAGGGTAAGGCGTGGGATCCGTTGACTTTATAATAGTCTGGCGATGGAGTACAAAAGCAGAGGGGTAGTAATTAACTCGCGTTATGGGGGTTGATACGTGCAGCGACGGTTAACTGAAAGATAAACAATACTGAACGAACGATTTTCGAGGGCGTGAGCCTCTAGAGGGTAAGTCAAACCGACAGGAGTTACGATTAGGGGTAGGACTTGACTAGGGGTAGTACATGAAAGTCGACAGTAAACCACCTTAAAGTGACTGTGATTGGTGGTTATCTTATCCTATTGTTTTAAGGTTTCTTTTTAGAAACATCCCCTTTTTCAAACTGACGACCCACTTTGGACAAACCACCCCCATGCTGCAATGAGCGATTTCAACGATTCCTTGGTATTCATACTATTCTTACTGTACTTATCAATATCGATTACAATTTTTACCACTTTTATACGCAATGACAATCACGGTTGTACTTTACTCATTTTTTTTGGGGCTTTGCATATTCACTGGGTATTTCGACCCTCACGCGTTAGCCGCACCGCAAGGGTTCAGCTGGTGGCACGATTATGGCTACGGTCATTATACTAAGCGTATAAAAGGAGAATAGAGTGTAATGGTTCTGGTTTAGGGTAGGTTGCTACTGATAATACGTCACGTAAACACGTTCACAATTACGAACCGGCAAAATGCCTAGGAGATGTCTTTCCAGCGGTGTGACAACGATTATATAAATCTAGACGGGTTTTCCCACCCTGGTGTTCCCGACACCCCATTGAAGCTTGGTCGGCGGGGACAGCGTGTAAAATAACGTGGATTTATGGAGATGGTAGTTGGGCAGGGTTCGAGGTCTGTTGCTAATGGTCGGAAATAAACATTAATGCTCATTGCATCCGTTCTAGTGGCGCCACTGTTGCAGAGTAGATACATAACGGGCATCTATAAGGGACTACTCGAGTCAAGGGTTGTTTTTCGCCAAGGGGTGTCCGCGGGACGCCATATCGTTTTCCGCGATTCATTGCTTCCCTTGTGCCATTCGTTTGTCATCCCTTAGAGAACTGCTGCATATCGCCATATAAGTCATATGTCAACTACCATCTCCCATCATCCAACCCCCCGCCCCCTCCGTCAACCCCCTCGGTTCTCCTAGACCAAGTAACCCTTGGGATTTCCCCTTTTGTACGACTATTTATCATTCAGCTCGCGTACAGACACTCAAACGGGCTTTGCAATCACGTTAAAGCCACCCCATGCCCCCCACGAACCACCCTTACCTATATCTACCTTATTCTTGTCTTGCTTCCAGTCGCGTTCTCGTCTACTTCTTTTTTTTTTTTTCGCCACTTGACTTCCATTCTTTGTTTCCGCTAGCCTCTCAGCTTCCATCACTATTCGTTACTGTTCAGTCGCCATACACCCTAGCTACCCTCGCCTTCAATATCGACATCCCTTATTCTTTTTCTTTGGTTCTTCACACACCCTCTCCCCCTTACGTCTCGTCTCTTCACTACCGACACCTCCATACTCTCCTGCCACTTCTTCTCACCGTATTTGCCGTATTGGAAAAAAGTTTACACCCCGGCAAATTGCGCTCGTGATTTTCACGGGTAAATCTACCGGAAGTCAACGGCGGGTAATTCGAAATTTCACAGTAACGTGCTTGCTCCGCGCTTATACATATACACATACGTGCCACCGCGTTATTACTGTTGAACGATGGAGTTTCTTTTGATGTTGATTCTTGCTTCCTACCCTTATTTCTTTTATTTATTTATTTACTATTTCGCTCGCTATGGCAAAATGAGGTCGGAGCATCGTGAGAAAGAAAATGAGAAATAGTTGTAATATTTTTCTTTTTATTTTTCGAGCATTCGTCGAACACTCGCGCAAGGCCCACAAAGTGTGGCTAATTGAAATCTGCTTCACTTGTATATAACGTTTATAAGTGTCGGAATTAAAAAAAATGACGAAACGAAAGACCTTGATTGGCATTTATATATCGGGGTCTAATGAATGACAGGCTTTCGATTAAACGCGGTAAACGCATGTTGTTTTACGCTGTGCTTGATTATCGCAACCAGACAATTTTTACGTGTCTTCCTATCGTTATCTCGGTAGCTCTTCTTTAATGTGTTTTATCGCACTTTTTACTTTTAAGCACCGTCTTAATATGCTGCTACGTTCAGAGCCGAACACGTGTTCGGAATAATGTATACGTCTTACCGCGGATTACGTTGCCGTCGTATCCAGAATGTCGCGACACTTCGAGACGCCTGCGTCTGATCGTATTGTTTGTATTATTTATGTCGTCACATAGCCTACGCGATTACAAAAACTAGACGAAACATCTGCTCTAGTATGCACAGCGAATGACAGTTGTAGTTCTGGGTGACATCTCTTAACGGCGTGTAGTAATAAAGAGTCCCCTGAATAACGAATCGACGTCGCGACACGACTTTATACAGTTTTCATGCATACGGAAAAGTCCTCGGCGTGATTATCGCGTGCGCGACGTTGTGCAAGGATATCGAGATTCTCGAAGTACAAATCACCTCGGACGAGTGTGGCGTATATAATGAAATATATCAAGCAAGAAACGTCGACAGCACTTGCGCAAAGTACGGGAATAATACATGCATTGATGAGAATGCCAACTGGGAACAGATTGTGTGCTTTCGTCGAAGCATTTTGGCGGGTTTCCAATAGAACGAGAAAGACCGCTAACAAATCGCAGTTTATTTCGACGGGATTAACGTATACGTAGAAATCTATTAACGAGGCAAAGGGACGATAACGATATTGTAACGTAGTTGTATTAACGTAGGTAACCGCCTCTTTGTCATGGCTGTTATTTTTTGTTTTCAAACGAAACTCACTTGGCCCGAGCCTACCCCGCTTCCACGGGGAATTCGCTTAACAGAGCGGCACTTTATTTTCACGTCACGCTCGCGCACAGTTAAATACAATAAAACATACAAACACTGTATACGTACAACCGATTAGTACGCACGTGAGTATAACATGCGTGTATCGTTATCTATTATTTCTATGTTGACCATATGACTTCTTACGCTCCTGTATCTCTCGTATCTACGTCCGCCATTTCTGGCTTACTGCGATATTGAGATTATAGTTCAGGTATTGTACGACGTTTGTTATTTCATGGGCTTTCATGAGGGTTACAATCGCCATGGGTTAGCGGAAGAGGGGAAGGGATGTGGTAAATTGCCGAAGCCAATTAATGTGCAACCACGTATGATGGATGACTCTGGGATCTTTTGTCCTCTGAGCTTTTCATGGGCGCTCGTTTCTGTTCGACTACAATTGAATCATAGGTTGACGTAATATATGTAAAAAAAATTATTTATTTCTCTTCCCCCTGTTATTTCTTCATTTTACTGTACGATTCCACCGAGTTATTCGCCTTGGACGTACCACCTGAAGTTGGCGCGCTCAATTTATTCCTATGGCAGAATGTTCAGCTGGTGCGTTTGGACTGAATAATGCTGGTTCGATATATGCTCTCAATACTTTTAATCCAGAGACCGCAATTGGAAATGCGTGAATTTCACGAAGGTTCGCCAAATCGTTTCTCAATCCTCCGCGAGGATAGTCGTTACCCTAATCATTTCCTGAGTAATTGTACGGAGATGGCGCCACTGCCGCCGCTACCATCGGCCAAGGATAGACGTTCCTAACTCCATATTATAGGGTGGGATGAAGCTAAAAGTGAATGGAGGATAGCAATTTCCAGATGAACCCTGAGACTGCTCCGGGCTTGTGGCCTCTGGTATCTTTGAAGGGGAGAATAGTGGGAGATAGAAGAAAGAAGAGGGAAAACAAAAAAAAACGAAAAGGATCCTGGAATAACCTAGGGAATCCGTCGAGTTGCTATCCGCCATTTTTCTTCTTTTCTTTGCCTTATCAAATATAAGTTCGTTGGTATCTGCTGACGTTAACTACCCATATTCCCTTTCGCCTTATCGTTCAACTGACGTTATTATCAATCAATACAATTGTATCAATAATACTTTTGATCCTTTTATTTGTACATTGTTATTATATCTGAAATTTACGCCAAGGATAATTGCACGGTTCGTTTAACGCGCCTCCGAGTTTTCATCGCGGCGACAGAAATGACTATACGGGCATTCTGGGTACTGCGACGCCATCTTACTCTATCGGTAGAAACAGCGATACTCTGTCGACGAACGTCATTCCCATAAGTCCTTCGCCGTTAAACTTTCCTGTTTGCCAAAGAAGTCGCGATTCTGTGCTCAGTCGAGTCGAGCCACTTGAAAACTTTGCGTTTTAATGCCCGTCGTCATCCACGCTCTTATACCTGGAGATTACGAACGTCGTCCCGTGTATACATTTGAGCGTCTGTGTCATTGCCCACATCTTGACTGTTAACTCCGCCCTCTACCGTGAAGCTAGTCTAAACAACGTTGACTGTGTATATTAATCAGGCACCCGAAGAAATTCCTGTACACGTTGCTATACTGTCCGACTCGTATAAAGTTGACGGTAAAATCTTGTTTTTTCTTATGTCCTTTTACACGTTCTGTAAAGTAAACGTTAAATTCACGTAAAAGTAAACTCGACGTGTTTCTTAGTTGAGACTCGTTAACGCCGAGCTCGTTAACTGTAACGAGATCAGCGAGCTTCGTGAATTCCCAGGTATCCATAGTCGCCATATTAGTCTCAGTCAAAGATATGGACGTTGGACGTCGGTATCTGTAGTATAGGTATGCTGGATTACGATGTTGGTATATATACATTGTACGACTTGAGTACCTGGCACGTAGGAAGTGACACATTCCTGGGAAAGGTTTCCAGGAACGTGACGTAGAGGGCGCGCATTGTACTGTGGGGTAGGTTTAGGTCTTTGGTATCCCGTGTAATGGTGTGGGTAATGAAAGAGGGGGATGAGGGATAGAATGGATAAGGGGATGAAAATATGATTTGAAGTAAATATATATATATATATATATATATATATATATATATATATAGTGCTTTTGAGGTATTTTGTGTTTTTTGAAAATTTAATTTTTTTTCTTTTATTATTACTGTACCTTTATTCTGTATATACACGTGCGAATGGTATATATGTATACACGCGTATAATATTTTTTCAAGTCGCGCGACGTATTTTTGAATAAAAATGTAACTACGATTTTTTCTCACTCGCTCCTAATCAATTTACTAATAAATCTCATAGTCTTTACTTCTCCTTAGGGACGCTTCGTAACTTTCGTAAAACCTTTAGACCCACAAGTCGACGAAGACGCCACTCGCGTCCTCGTCGACGCCATTCAGCCACTGGCAATAGCGAAATAAAAACACTCGAGCGTCTCTTCGGCTAGAGTCTCAGCATCCAGCGAGAAGGAGAAGGAGAGTGAGAGGGGAGAAATGAAAAAAGAATAGAAAAAGAAAGTAAGAACGGCCAAGGCGAGCGACGTGTCACGGAGAAAAGTGCTCCGAGCTAAGAAAGGTAGAAGGGGTGGCTTTACAAGGGTGGCGGCTACGAGACTCCAGTAGAAAAAAGGGGCTCCTTCTCGTATACGAGAAAGTGCGCGACATGCTTGGGTGTTGCACGTATAGATATAGAGATATAGGGGTAGGTGAAAAAGGGGTAGGTACTTGTCCTACCCGACAAAGAGAAGGAGGGATGGCATACGCTCTTTATACCCTCGTAAAAGTCCACCCTCGCTAACGCGCTGGTGTCACGGCGTGTGCTCGCTACTTTCGAATCGCAAATCCCCGAACGCAGGGGGTAGTTACAGTCCGAAGCAAATTGATTTATTTCACCTTTTCACCAAAAGTCCAACACCCTTAATTGGCTTTTCATTATCGTATAAATCAAGTCATTCGATTATGCTCAGAGCCTCCCCTACCTCTCCCGTGTCTATTGAATTTCCCGACCAATTTTTCACACGCTATACGTCACTGTGACACGTTGACTTTCTCACGTGCTGCAGCAAATTTTCCAACCTCTAATCGCACTGTGTCGAAACGCTTTTCTGCCGCGTTATTCCTGTCATGATATTCGCGCTCCTCATACGTCGTGCGCGCGCACGCGTCTCTCGCGTGACCTACGAATGTGTTAACGCACATGTGTCTAACTTGATTTTCCCAGTATCATGTACTTCCGTTTATCATCCACAGGGAGTACCCGACCCAACCTGAAATCGATATTCATACTGTTCTCGGTATATCCGACGAATCCATACTCTCATACCGACGTTTGATATCGCGCGGTTACATTTCAGTCGGCCGCCATTTTACGTTACGGCGATGAAAATAGAAAACGGAATCGGTCGTCAGAGACGGTTGAAAATGTACACAGTGGCTATAGGGGAGTGAAGTTGCAGTTACTCGAAAGCACAATCTCGCGCGAACGAATGTACCACTGAGTGAATGAGACTGTAAGGGAGCGAGAGAGAGAGAGAGAGAGAGAGGGAGATAATGAAAAGACGAGATACCAAATGTTCCGACGGCGAAGAATTTGTGGCGAAAGGCGTCGAGAGTTGTATTTTCGTTTAATGCAAGGAACCGAATGAAAATTTCTATTGCGTTCCACCTCAGTAATTGCAGTTATTGCTTTTGTCGTTAATTAGCCCCTACCGGCGTATTTTAATTGCATTTTTAATTACCCCTCGGCAAACGAGAAAGGGCATCAACGATCGTTCGCTGGATGGGAGCTACACTGTCGACAATACCAAGTAGCAACCAGGGGGTTACTTTCCCACGAGTGAAGTAATAATCCAACGATCCATCCTTTGTTATCGTGTTTGCCATTGAGCGACGTATAGTCAGTCCACGAGTTTACTGTGTATTTTTGACAGGTCGGAAACAACGAAGCCACGCATGGCTCGTCATAAAAACACTCATATACGTAGCGAAGGAGAGAAATATATACTTCAGTGCAAAATGATGGATCTGCATACTTTCTAGTGTAAATTTTATGCAGAGTCATATGTGGCTTATTGAAGATTTAAGCTTTCGACCCATGTCAAAAAAAAAACACGTTCAACTCATGGACAGACTATAGAAAGAGAAACTGGTGAAAAGAATGTGAACAAAGGTGATTACCCGATTGTGTACTGTATTATATATATATATATATAATACATACCTATAGCAAGAATAAGCAAATCGTATTCGATCGACAGACGCTCCCTTTTAATGAAGGCTCGAGAGGGTGCTTCTCTCCCCTCCCCTCCCCTCGTAACCGTGGGGATGGAGAAAAGCTCGTGTCACAATTTGCAAGCGATGGCCCGCGGAAAAATAAATTGGCAAATGGTAGAAAAGGGGGTCGCCAGGGACAAAGGTGAAGCGATAAGCAAGAGAGTAAGGCGTAACGAGAATGAGTGAGAGAGAAGGAAAAGGTAGAATGAGAATGAGAGAGAAATATAGGATAGGAGAAATGAGGGTTATAGGTATGAGAGAGAGAGAGAGAGAGAGAGAGAGAGAGAGAGAGAGAGAGAGAGAGAGAGAGAGAGAGAGAGAGAGAATGAGATGGAAAAGACTCGTGTTGCTCTTTTCTTCTGAACGGTCGCATCCTATAGAACTCGTTTGTTCTGGGGAGAATTTAAAAAAATTGAATAAATAGCCTTCATTAATCAAGTGTTCTCGTTGTCATGGCTTATACCGAACACTCGTTCGTTGCATACACACCCCTTTTATGCTATACATGGAGATGCAATTAATTTATTACAGATATTACGTATCATTACCTGGGACACGAATTAATACCTTTTCTTAGATTAGGATGTGAGTAGCTGATATGAACAATTGAAAAAATAACAATAACAGCGCAAACATATTTAATGTCTCTGACTAACGTGTTTGTCCAACGGTACACTTCCTTGTCTGATACACTCTAATCACTGTGCAGATAAAGAATTCATGTTGATAAATACCCAAGATTAATTTCATGACATATTTCTTTATTTTTCCATTTCTTTCTTTTTGCTTGGTAACGTTGGTTGTTCACTTCACTACTACGGCAGCACTGGCGTTACGTACAAAGATGGCGGCGATCGAGCGTCGCACTGAATCCGAATTGACAGTTGTTATTATATCTGTTGGGATTTCTCGTGTTTGCATTAAGCGCGTGTAATCCTAGCGACGCACAATTTGAATCCAGTCGTTGTTGTACGTGCCTCTGTCGGAACGTGTCGACGTGCAGAATCTCGTGCGTGAGACGTTGGCTCAGTGTGACGTTTGTTTTGCCGCGGATAACGTGTGGCGTTCGTTTATTTATACACAAGATCGACATAAGCTGGCCGTTTGCTTGTACGCGATGTGGTGGTAGCGCGCAGATGGCCGATATAGGGGAACTCGTAAAAGAATGCAAATATATGTAAAAAGGTAGTGAACACTGTTGAACGCCAGGTGTCGCCCTTGTTCCTTCCATTTCTTGCATCTTGGGCTAAGGCGCAAGAGGGCAGAAATAACGACGGGAGCGTTGCATTAACGACGTTGGAAATATGCATTTGGGATGTGCATTAAAGATGCATCAGCTAACCTATAAAAAAAGGATTTCGCCAACAGTGAATATAAATAGGTACGTAACCTAATGTAAAAAAAAAAAGAAGCACGCATGCTTTACCTTCCCTGGCTGTTCTTTCGTTTTTCCTTGCTGAATACTTTGGAGTTTTTCCTTGCCCCTTTTTTTTTTTGTTATCTACTTCCTCTTCCTTTTTTTATATCGAGCTATCGGGACGCTTCGCTCTCTGGAAAGGCACGCTCGCCTTAGCATTCTTCCTGAACGAATATTTGCGCCGGTAAGAAGTCTCACTGCCACCATTCTCTGGCCCCTGCCGGGGATGTTGCTGCGAAGCTATTTCGCCATCAGTAGTGGAAGAAGCGTTCATTAAGCGCTTGAGATTTGTCCCTGATGCAAGCGAAGCGATCCATTTATTATCCGGATTAAAAGGAAAGGATACAGAGGAAAGAAAAGGTTAGTTTTCCAGTACATATACGTGCATATAGGAATCTTTGCGAACTCTTGATTAGTCAATTTCTCTACTTTTCTGTTTACCTCCTTTCTTCCATCCTTCTTTCTTTCCCATGTTTCATTTTTCATCTCTTTCTTTCCTCGCTCAGGAGCACTACCGATAATACTCATCCCCTTCATGGGTCACGTCACCTCGACACCCCAATTTCGTTGGGTTCTACCAGAGGCGCTGTAATTCGTCCTGAATTTATCGTGGATATTAGCATAAATTTAAATGAGAGGGCTTTCGGGGTGTCGAGAGGGAGGGGTAGATCTCCTGCACAGCGGTGAAGATTGCCGGGAGGGCAAAGCTTCGAAGGATGTGAACGGACACTTACCCTCTAGACCTGTCTTGTACCTCTACTCTAGCCTAACCTCTGAGACCTTTTTACCCTACTTTTATACCACACGAATTGTGCTGATATTCCTATTTAAATTTGCTTCATTTAATACGATTCCCGCGACGGCACGGGGAATCCCCGTGCAAATTGAAATTTCTTTTACGGGCTGAGAAGTACCTTACGATAACGCGATCTTCACAGCGTCCAGCTATCTATACCCAGGTCTCTTAGATATTTTTCATCTAATTTTATACTTTCGTTTTATTTTTTTTAATTTTTTTTTCAACTGACTTCTTTACTACTGTTTCTCCTTCCCTCATCTATTCTCTCCTTGTCGCCTTCTTAAAGCGCGATAATTACTCCGGCAACGGGTCAACCTTTCCTGCGTCAACACTAGTATACAGTGCACGGTGGCCAATCGCGTGGCTTTATTAGATTTCGTTCGAGACGCGTGCACGAATGAGGTCGCCGGCTAGTGGTGGATAATTGAAAACGAGATTGCACGAAATTTCACGAAGGGTAACGAGCGACGGACGATGTTAATCATAGGGACAAATATTGGCACTGTCGCTCACCAACTCATAACTCGTCCCCTCTGCATCCCATCACTCGTCTAGACAAATATGAATCTTCGGTCGGCAGTCTCGTCGGCTCGAAAAATCTTTCGATATTACGTCATTCATTGGCGGATGGCTTCAATTACGAATCCATTCGCTCGCGCGCTTATTTGTCTATGCATTTATCTCTTCATCCATCCATCCACCCATCCATCCAACTATTCAGCTGTCTGACTGTCTGCCCATTCGAACAGACTTCGTATTTACTCTCGACCGAACTTGAGCTCCAGTCGGAGGCCTCGGCGATTCTGGCAGGAAGTCAAAAATCTTTCATGACAATGGAACTTCCTCGATTACATGCAAAGCCAAGCTTTGCCTACCGGAAGAGCACTTTGAGCTCTCAATAAGTTCTCCGAAGTGTATGTGGATTTTAATACAAAGGCTTAACGCGTAAATCAACCTTGACGAGGATGATTGGAAAAAAGAAATCAAGTTTTTTTTTTGGGTAATCAAGAAAGGTCGATAAACTATAAGAGAAAATGACGACAAGAAAACTATTAAAGCGAAATGAGTCTCGGCGGAAAGCTCAGCGGTGATTGCCCTGTGAGTCAAGGGCTAATTGAATGGAAAGTTCGCGACCGCGACTATCGAACTCGACTCGGTACTGGAGAGGAGGGTAGCCAAGTATTCGTACCGTCATATCGTTTTCCTGAGACATATAAATGCTCACTGAAATAACTCGAAAGTAGAGCAGTTCACATTATACTAGGTACTATGCCGGTACCTGCTATACGTAGGTATACTATCTACACATGCTAGAATAGATACAGTCTGTACATATAAGAATCTGAAACCAGGAAATGGAATAGCTAGCACGCCGTGGTAGCAGACAGTTCATACAGTAATACGAAGCAACCTTATAATAGGAAGATGTGAAACGAAAAAAAAAAAGAGAAAAATTCTTTCTCGCGCAATCTCGGACAAATTGAATCTTGATTTTAAATTTTGAAAAAAGTATATATATAAAAATCAAATGTCAAATTAATTTTTTTCCAAAATTCCTGCTTAACGATCAAAAACTTTGAGCGTTCTCCAACAACGATGAACTTCTCGTTATATATCTGGAGAACCGTCGGGCAGTGTTATTAGCGTATGAAAAATTTCCGTCTGATCGATCCTTTCGAACGTTCTATATTTATGATGTGTACAGCTCGTTTCAGTAGCGAGTGTACGTACTTGTACGGGCTCATTAAGCTGTAAATACATCACTCAGATTTGACAGGTTTCGCATGATCAATTTGCTGTGGTGCCAGTCGGCGAAATTTTTCGGTCCCAAAGAAAGAGAGATACTTTACTGAAGATTGATGATTTGTTAATGGACATTGACAGAGTTTTGACTATTTACAGACACGGATAGGCTTTATAGGCTTTCGTTGAACTTGACATCCGGAATTTAATTATCATTATTCATTCACCGTGTTAGCCTTGTACTCGGCTCATGGTCGATTATATAAAATAAGAGTGATTAGCATTACAGGCACGAAGATAGTCACGACCGGTGACAGAGGTACCAGCTTCCAATGGATGTTTAAATAATTCATTTGCAATTGCGTAAAAAAAAAGATAAAAAAATACGACCAATCAATTACTCGATACCTTTAGTGTAGTTTGTGATACATCGTTTTTCTTGGAACGCTGCATTTTATCATAGGTGGATATAGGAATTTTATTTCTTGCACTTTGAACCTCATACCGTGCAGGCACTTCGATACGTCAATATCTGTATATATGGACTTTGTATGTATGTGTATATATATAGCGTGCAATTGGTATACATGAAAGAATAGGGAACCCGAGGAACTCCAATATTTACTGGCGATATTAAAATTCCATACTGTGCGCTCGGTGCTATTTCAATTATCGTTTTTTCCGATTGCCCACTTGTTTCGCAGCTCTTTGATTTTCGTTGTAGACTCCTTCACTGCGCATGCGTCGCTCTTCGATACAGTCAAAGCAGGAAACGTTGAATGGGCGAATCTGCCATTTCAATAATTGATCATTTGAATTATCGAGGACTGCCGGGTAGCTGATAGCATACATTAATTTGCTCCTGGTATTTTCCAGTATTTTTATTGTACTTTAATTAATTGGATTGCTGGTAGCTTTTTGTTTTTCTGTCGAAATTTTTTATTCGACTTTTCCAAAGACTGGATAATATTTTAAGTTTGTACAGAGAGAGATTGTTAATTCTGGTATTCGTATTGGATCACGTAGTCTCTAGGTCTCTGGGTATACACAGGTATTGTAAAATTGACCTGTTTACGTATTCCAGCAATTTCCTCTAATTACGTGAAAGGTCCTGTGGGATCTTTGGTCAACTGGATACATAAATCCTGTGGCTTTCCAAGTCCACGATTAGAGCATCTAGTCCAGCTGGTACTAATAACTAACTGCTGTGATTTGCATCAACGTTGAGAAACCCTTCTTCGATGACTTAGTTTAGAAAATAACATAGAAATTTCATTGCATTTTTTTTTCTTTGTCACAAAATGGAAATTCATCCATTTCATGACAATTCCATTGAATGAATTCGTATAGAAAATATATCGGTTTCCATTACGAAGTTGTCGTCCTGTGATCCATTCTCCTTTGTCGCCTGTAACGCCATTTGTTTTTTTGCTTCGTTCACCATCGTTTTTTGTTCACTTCAATTTGCTCGTAATCCCCCTTTCCCCGTCGCATGTTATACCTGTACGGCTAACCTAGTTTAGTTTGAAAATTAGAAAAGTCAACCGACCCTTTAGCAGTGGAGCCAAACGAGCAGGCATATCACAGATTACACGGCCGACTGGCTTTAAACCAGCCTGGAGGACCAGAAGGGTCGTATCGGGGGATGATGGTTTGCGGCGAATCTTGTTGATAAACCATGTGCTTTCTCGCCAGTCATGCGTGACAAGCGACAGTCAATGTGCACGTATTTGGCTGCACGAGAAACTGACTGAATGTAGTTCACTAAAATTTTCATGATATCTTAATTATTTTTGGTATTTTAATATTGGCAGCTTGCAGTGACGCGATATACAAATATCACGAAACATTGCCAACCGACAGAAAGTATACCTGCGATATTCGAGAATAAATACGGGTCGAACTTTTTATGAGATTGTTTTGTCTACCAGTAGTACCAATAGCACTCACCAGTTGTCGCTGCGCTGAAGACTTATGGGTAGCCGGTATAAGGATTAAAATTCCGAGGAACTGTCAGTGCGTTCTTATACTCTCGGTGAAAGAGGTTTAAGATACCTTGGTATAGTTTGAATCCGTTATAAGGTTAGGTCATATACTACGAGATAGAAAAGACGAAAGAGTGAGGAAGAGAGAGAGAGAGAGAGAAAGAGAGTGTGTGTGTGTGTGTCGCCAACGCGCCGAGGAATTTCTGAGCTCGAAACTTAAACAGGGCCATTGCTCTCTTTTAATCCTGGTCGGCAGGACAATTTATCCGACGTTATCTGTACCACTACGTTCTGTGCTTCTTCGGGATCCTTTTTACTCGGTAGTGCACAGGTTATACCGTGGCGCTAGTGTCTCAGGATTCTCGGCAAGTGAGACACGGTGGCTCAGTTATCCCTGAGCTACACCGCAGGAAGAAATGGATCGTTTAACAGGATAAAATGAAAATGAGAGAGAGGAAAGGACAGCGGCGATGACATTTATAACGGTTGAAAATAACGTCCCAGTCTACGAGTGACTGTACAAAGGTAAGTACAGTGGACTCTATTATCGTTTCAAGCGAATACGTTGACAGCGTGAAAGATTCGTCATACGAATAGAATAGAAAATTAATAGCGTCTCGTAAGAATCAAAGGATGTCATCCTTGATAATCGAAAAAACAAAGAAACTAGAATATTCAGCAAGAAAATAAAGGCACGGACATCGTCGGGTCTGCAACTGAAAGAATCCAGTTAGCGAGACAAAGGAATATGATTCACGTAGTTATAAAAAGAGTAATGGCCGTCTGACTGTCTCGTTATGAAGGAGCAGAGAATATATCAAGACAGACAGAGAAACAAAATCTTTCCTATTACGTTCACAGTGTACTTGTCTCATGCCGTTGAGCTCAGGTTCGTCCTATGGGAATACAGGAGTGAGCATCCCCTTGAATTCCCACAGTTTCTATACTCTACCCCTGTCCATCCTGACCTTCCTTAATGCTCGCGACCCCCTCGAATCCGGATGGGCGATCATCAAACGCGCTATAACCGTACCACGTCATAAAATCTATTCAACACTATATATCGAACCACTCCGAAGTGGGTAACCAGCAATCCAAGAACAATTGGCTGCTAAACGTTTCCTTTCAGCAACGTTAATGCTTAACCTAGCTTTTGTACCATCCGAAGTTAACCTCACTTTTATTTCCTTCTATTTTACACCAAAGCTACAGACAGCTTAAACTTTTCTCTGTTTTCTTCCTCTCACAGCCACATCCTCCATTGTCTAGTAGACCGTTGCTGATAAATTGCTTCGTAAAGCTCGACTTCCGTCGCCGTAGCCAGTACACTCGTCGCGCGTTATTTAGATCGGCGTCCTTTTGGCAGGACGTCGCTGACTCGACGGCCAACTATGAAAAAACGTATACGCGTATGCCTGTGCATGGATACGCGCCTTTAATAAATTGAATTCGCGCTTTGCGTTAATTGTTCACTTTGTATATCTAAACCATTTGTACACGTCCCATTGTACCGTCGGACAATCGTTTTTCGATAGCAACGACAGATCAACAACAATCATCCAGCTTTGCATTCTGTGTGCCAATATCGATATGTTTTATACAGGATGTCCGCAATTTACGTAACTCTTATAGAACACGAGAAACGTATCGACCATGGGGATTTGTTTTATTTTTCATTCTTTTTTTAATATCAATCCTTTGTTGTTCTTGTGTCTCCGTTCAACTCTACCGTATCTACCTTCGTTTTTTCTAACCTAGTTGTCTTTTACTTCTCCTTTACTTTTTTCGAATACGATATTGAATCTCTATCTGCATTAAAGTTTTCTAGTCTACCAGCAGGTATTTGTTGAAGCGTGCTTCTGGTACGAGGCACGTTGCTACGCGCCACGGCACTCGTGCCTTTGAATCTCGGTACGGCGAACTCTGGGTATTATATACTGAACACGGTTAGCTATGTGTACATATATACATACCTATATAGTGTATCAAGTACATATGTATAGTTCATCTATACAATGCGGAGTCAAAGGAACATCCTGGTATATACGTTTAGTTACGTAAAACGTCAAGGAAACAGCGTCATAGCAAAATCGTTATAAATGTATTAACTTGATTTTTAAGGTGATATAACGCGCGACCAATATAGATATATATTGAATGACAAATATAGATATTACATAACGGGCTGTATCAATCACATATGCATGAGCTCGTATTTCATTCAATATCCGATTCAACTTTTGACATTGGCCATCAGTGCTGACGTCCGGCTGAAATAAAAGGAACCATTACTGGCTAAGAAGAAATTTATGTATTCGTGCAATCTTTAACCTACACAATTTTCAATTTAGGTTACGTTCGAGAATCGGGGTGTCCCTTTTAGGCATTCGGGAATTGGCAGATTGTATTTTCGTTTTTTAACTGTATTATTAAAACGAGTCTCTAATAATTTTTCGCGCATTTGTATTAACCGGTATTTCTCTTCACTTCTTTCTTTTTGCACTTATCCCCCAGCACAGGCACCTTTGGCAACGGGTAGGGCTAATGCGTAGGTACGTTGCACCGGAATGCCCGTTACGATGCCCAAGTGGGCCATAACCTCTTTTTGTGTGCTCTAATGGCGTTAATAAATATGGGGGTGTAAACGAGACAGCTCAGGAAACCCCTCACAGAGAACGGGGTTCGCACCGTAACCCCCGTGTTAGTTTACGTAAAACATCCGTTACGACCTGAGGCAAGATTTGTTTTCTGACGCTTGTCTGAAAATGGCCAAGGAGAATAAGACAGTCGATTGTTATCGGTATTAGAAATTTTATCGAACTTCAGACTCTGTCAGTCTTCTTCGTCGCCATGTTGTACTTACCGCGCAATTCGTGGTGGATATTTTGTTTTCCGCACGTAACCTCTTTATTTTTAATATCCTTAAAGTTTAAAGCGCATTCGCTTCGATTCACTGTCGGACATTTACGGCTGACTGGGTTAAACTACACGGTGGTTTATCGTGCGACCTATTTCAATATGGCGGCGTACGTTGCAGCTTATGCAAATGTCGAGTCACCTAATGCTCTTAGTACCTACAGGAGCTAGCTGGGCGTTAGGGGAGCTTCTGGGATCATGGTCGACTGATAAATATGCCATGTATCCAGAAGTAAACAAGGTAGGCCGAGAATTAGAGATTAAAATAGACTAAGGATTTTACCAATGAAAAAAAGTCAACCGTCGCTCGGCGTTCGCAGTAGTTCAGCTTTGTCCCGCCAGAGGCTCTCGGTACTAGCATGAAAACACGACGGCAGCCGATAACGAAGCTGAATTCTTTAACGTAAATAAATAATTGACTTCTTGAAACGTTACTATGGCACGAATAGGGAAACGGATTGAACAACGAAAAAGGAAGTTATCGTCCTTACCAAAGTATATAAGTCCGTCCTCTGCGATTTACATCTTATTGGCTCTCGACTCCGTAGCATCCATGCTGTATTAGCTCAGGAATTCACGGACTCTTAATACCGGAATTCTATTCCTGATGGAATGTAAGGGAATAATACTCGGAAGCATTCTGAGCTCTCTCGACCGGAAGTCGATGGCTAACGCCGATGAATGGAGAAGTTTCATTTGTTTATTCTCCTGGCGTCACTCCAGACGCTATCACAGTTAACCAAGCAGGCAGCGTCTTCCGGATTCAGCTGGTCTCTTTGACAATTATGGTAAATTAAAGAATCCTCCGTTAAATCGCGTATCTCAGTGGCGGGAGTCGAGATTTGCAATCTATTGGAAACTCGAAGAATTTCAAGAATTATATCATTACACAGTTATATATGTATATATATATATCTGTATAGTAGACTTTAAACAGAAATCGATAACCTATCTAGAGTACAAAGAGTTACTACCGGATAGTAAACCAGATAGGAATTTCAGGTAGGTATAGCGCGTTACCTTCTTACCAACCTCGATAATAATTTCACATTGAAGAAACTTGGCGAGCGTGCAATTTTTAAGTGGAGGTTACAGTCCAATGTACAAGGGATTATGTCCAGGGATTACAATCTATATGGTTACTGTTGGTAGAAGGTCTAAGTAGAATTTATTTAACGCGCGACGTTTCACAGGGAACCAAACAACACACGTGTGCGGCCATCTTGCGCAGAACTTCCGGTACCCGTGCAGTTCTCAAAGGTATTTCGAACAATCAGACACGAGGGCGAGAGGGAAAGGAAGAAAGAAATGAAAGATTTAAGTGCCGTGAGATGACGAGGCGTCCTGATACGGCTGACCTAACCTACATTTTTATGGATCGTAAAGCACGGGAAATGTGAAAATGTTGCCAGATAACCGGCGTCGCTTGGCAGGGAGTTTCGTCGGCGGCTCGCTGATACATTTGTCCCGGATGGTAAGAGAAGCATAAGAAGAAGATAGCTTGAAGACTGAAGTGTACCAGGATCTATGCAAGAAAGCAGAAAAGGGAAGTGGATGAGGACATAGCAAAGTGGGAGGTGTCTACCGTACACTGGCAAGTGGATGGATCCGAAGGATGCAGATGATGTGTAGGACAGAATAAATGCGACGAGGATAGCTGCTTCTGTTCTGACTTGACAATTTTTACGGGAACCATTTTCTCTTCTTTTATATTCTTTTACGTTATGGTATACGAGGACGGTACAGTTTCGTTGCTGGGGATACGGTGGATACTCACCTGCTTATCTAAGAAATTCTTGATAGAGGGTATATGCTCTTACATGCTGTGGATGCTGCAGGGGATGATGGTGAGGTTAGATTCAGATATTGAAATTCATGGGATCGATTGTTCGCAAGTCGATTCACCGCTGTGTAACCTATATTACGCTTTTCGATTGATAATCTCAATTTTTGTGAAGGAAGAGAATTTATTTGGGGTTTAAAAAAAAAGTTTTCTGTATGACAAATAAAAATTTTAGAATTTTTCTTCGACTGTTTGAGATTTCCGGTAAATCGTAGAATCCTGTAGGGGGCCTGATTTTCTTTTGATAATTAATTTGATCCGAATGATCTTTTTTTTTGGGTTACTCTTTCACGCCCTTTTTCTCTTTTCTACTCTGCGAGTACCGCGCACTTCAGCCATTCAGTTCAAGTGGAGTTAAGCGATCTCACAAATCCGAATTCAGAGCACTTAAGGGACTTTTCGAAAGATGAAATATGAACGGGATATATGGTTTGAAAAGCCTCGCATTCCATGCGTGAGTAACGGCTAGGGTCAGTCTAGGATCGGCTGGCGGACCCCTTTAGTAAAAATACAGACGTAAGGAGACTGGGAATTTTTCAATTCGATCACTTCAATCCAGGATACTTATGACGGTCAAATAGACATTCATGGCTTCTCAAATGCATTCTGAAATCACATAAATCCCTATGAGAATTCTCGCGATGGATATCACAGCGGGTCTTGATGGTCGAATGAAAATTCGCGAGAGCTCAGAGAGGAAGAAGACGGAGTAAAAAAAAAACACGTCTGATGGCACAAGAAAAAAAAAGGTACATCCAGTCAGCGCCAGCCGGAAAGTCGACCTAAATTTTAGCCCAGGAGCGAGTCCTGAAATTTTCAGTAATAGCGAAATCGTCAGTCCGCTCTGTCGGTATGGACGATTCGTTCATTAACGTGTCCTTAATGAGACACCGGAAAGCGGAAAAGGCCGAAGAGTCAGACAGATGACGCGAACAAAGGATTAAGGTGAAACGGACGTAACCTTCAGAGAGAGCCAAGAAAAATTAGTTAAATCCGGCGGAATAAAAAAGTTAAAAACTTCAGGCACAATAGCCAGAGTCAACAGTCCAATTTCTGTCTGGTGATATGAGAAATATTTTGAAAAGGTATACCGGCATTATGGGTAAACACTCTACATATATCTAGTGACGTATGCTCAGAATTCCGTAAATAGGTTATGGTGTCCGTTACGGAGCAAGTAGGACGTATAGGTACCAAGGCAGAGTAAGAGTGAGAGAGAAGTTAAGATTTATTCTTAATTTTGGCCAAATATTTTGGCAACCAGCAACACGCCAAATGGTAGAGTTAAATTAAAAGTAGCGGCACGTCCCTGACGTCTGCCGTCTATAGCTACTACGTCACTTCTCTTTTCATATGTATATATATGTATATAAACTTGTGTTTCGCATCTCACTTCTATCTGGCGAAGCTCACGGCACTTTCCCTTGCTAATTTATTAGCTTATCCTCGCTCGGTTTTACGCTAAAAACCAGTCACTCGGCACCTTACGTTCTTATACTTTGAATACGACATTCCGAGCGTTCGCCATTTTCTTTCTCATCCCGGCTTAACCTAAATATACGTACACGACGTACCAATTGAATAATACAGTATGAACCAAGCCGCATTTGCTGAATTAAAGATAGTCGATCCTGCACTAAACCGTTTAAAGCACCGCAAAAACCACTGACAGAAAATTCCATAAAACGAGCATCGACTGAATAACGTTATTTACCAAAGCGGCCATATTGGATATGCATCGACGTATGGAAAAGTCCATTGCTTCATGCGTATTTTACGTAGCGCGAGTTTGCAGTTATCGAAGCGTCGTTTTAATGGCGTCGTCATACCTCGGGTACTTTTTTGTTAGCGATATATAAATTTTCATAAAATGTGATTCATAAGTCCCTGCGCTATACGGTGCTGAATAACTTCGAGATACCGATATATGTAGGTAACTCACTCGGTGCTTCAGGGCCGTATGAAATAAAGTGTACATACCGTCTGGGGTTCTCTTGCGCACGACTTATGTATAATACAATGCATGATATATACAAGTATACATTTTATACGGGGTAGGTAGAAGTATACACGAAATACGAATTCAATACTTATTGAATTCGAGTCGACGAGCGCTATCATATTTCCAGGAGAGTACCTGCGCCTTTTATATATAAACTGGCTTCCGCTGTAGGACGGCCTTTTTCCATCTTGGCATTCGCAAGGCACCCCTTTCCCCAATAGTAATCATCCTGGTATATACTCCCCCCGCCTCTGTCTCTCTCTCTCTCTCTCTCTCTCTCTCTCACCCCATGGGTAAGGTTGGTTCTGGATGGATACGTCGTCTGTATACGACGGCTGGAACGTCGTCTTATCGCAAATACGATACGTATGTGCGGAGATCGTTTCGAAGTGGCATTTACCGTCGGCTAAGTTTCCCCATAATTTTTTACGACTTATTACCGATAAACCGATAAAAGCCTTTTGCCAGCCGTTCCCGCGGCACATCTCATCCCCGAGTGCAGCCGAGTCTAAGGGTAGACTTTTAGACTTGACGTTCAGAGAGGGTGGATGCTATGCCGTCGTAGTATATACCTTGGCAAAAGTATAGGTACTGAGAAAAGTACTGAACGTTCTCGAGTTTCCTGGCAAGTAGGTAAACCAGGGTAGCTACCCTTGCGCGATACTGGGTTCTGTGAGTGATACTAGCAAGTTGGAAAGTTTTCAACGTTATTGTCCTCTGGGTACGAGGAATATCTCGGGCTGTCGACTGCCTGTCTGGATGACAGATAATACTGCTAAGGGATGCTGAGGACTGGTAGGGATGATCAGGATTTGCGTACAGGCATGCCGACGGTGACTGATGCTAAAAATATTTTGTAGCTATGCTTGGAGTGGGACGAGGGTCAGGATGCAAGGATTGGAAAGTCGAGTTATGGGGTTGGGCGCTGTAGGGGATGATTATGGGTATGAGGGTGGTGGTCGTGAGGAAGGTAGCTGGATATATGGTTGAACGTATATTGAAGCGAAAGAGGGAGAGTGGATAGTGGTCGAGAGGTGTTCTGGCTTTTTATCTTCTTGTCTATGGGTCTAACGACCCTCCACATCGTCTTCGCGGAGACGTCCCAGAGCTGGTGGGTAAGTCGCTACGTGCTGAAGTGTCCGACGACGTACTGCCGGAAGTGGGCACGTTTGCAACCTTAGATGAGAGACGCGTGGAACACTTAGAGAACCTGGGCTGGTTGGGTGTAACCTGGGTTACGGTATTTGCTGCTTGAGATCCGTGAGGATCGTTAAGTACGGCGTAGCCACTCGAGGTTAGAAATCGCGAGGGACTCTCCAGGGACTTGAAGAAGCTTTTGTAGATCTTACGTAGTATGTATAAAGGATCTATATAAAGGATCGTCGAGGATCCATTGACGGACAAATTTTCTAATCCTCTGACTGCCCTGGACACCTTCGAGTACGCGAACGAGATTTCTATTGATAGAGAAACAGTGAACTTGTATCCTGGTACTATTTGTATTCGTCTCTCTGGTTACGTTATATATGATTAAGGATATGTATCCTGGAACTATGGTTCAATGTCATGACTATTATGTTTCGATCTTGGTCTTTGAAGAAGCGGTGGTAGTGGAATCTTATTATGGAAGTTACTTTGGTGAAAAGCTTCTTTCTGGTGACTGTATCCTGGTAAGGTACTTCATGTAGTAAATCATGTAACTAATATTATTTTCCGTATAAGGATATCATATTTTAATACACCATTGTACGCCTTAGTGCTATTTTTGGATCTCTTTGAAAGACCCTTCTCCGGATTTATGCTTGTTTTATGCTTCGTATATACTTTGATTTATGCTTGATTTATGCGCACCTTACTGGCAGCCATTTACTATCCAGTCTGATGGACAGCGAAGGAAGGGAAGAAACCTTGTGTATAAAGAAACGAGTTTTCTCAGTGACATAGAAGAAGGGTACACAAGAATTGAGGGTAATCTTATATACATAGAGGTTATAGAAAGTCTATAGAGCGATCGGGGCACTGACGGTAAAGTAAACGGCCCTGGTTACGACGGAGTGAGGGTAGGGGACAGAGAGAGCAAAAAATGACGAAGAAAGAGATAAAAATTTACTTCCAAGAATCCGCCCACGGAGCATCCAAGCCTGTAAACAAAGTTTACCTTCCGCAAGGTCAGTGCACTGCCAGTCAGCCATATTTACGATTTCCCAGTCTCGGGGTAGCCAACTTCGCAACTCAAGAGTCCTGACTAAAGACGGTATCACGCGTGACCATAATGCCAACTTCAGAAAGAACTTAATGTAATAATAATACGTATAAGACGACGTAACAAAAACCTTTCTCATTTTTCTCACCTGACCTAACCTCTTTCACGTCAATCCAAGGACTTCAGGGAATTTACAGGATTTGTGTTCCGCGTCCATAGGCTGATAGTTTGATCGGTAGTCGTGAATATCATCCTTGTGGAATTCAAACTTCTTTCTCACAAATCCAAGTAACGTTTGAGCAAGCACGGATGCAAATCCGAACAGTAAACTTGGTGGGCCCAGAGGAAAAGCCAACCCTGCTTCCGGACCAGCAGACTGAAAATCGCATTAGCGTCTTCTCTACCACCCTGCCAAAATTACATTACTCCAAGCATGACTGATTCCTGGCGATCTTCTTACACCCACGAGTTGCTTTCTTACCGTATCATCTAATGGCGCCCACCACCTCCGAATTTAATGGCAATTTAGGATTTTCGGTATATTTAATCACTCGCGTCACTTCCCGTACCTCCGTATTCACAAAATTCCACGACATCCTCGCCAATCCTATTGCTACAACAATTTAACAGGGAAAGTCGATAAATAACCCTAAAGTCATTCGTAAAATTTGTATGGCTCATCGCCGTGCGCGAAGTTCACGTCTGGGCCGTTGTGGCGCTAATGATTTACGAGCAAGGTCTTACGCCGTGATTGGTCGTCCGCTGGGAAAACAAAGTGCAGCTGTTGTTGCTGGAAAGACTACCGTATACCCTGCTAGCCCGAGGATCATTCATTCGACCTAGATACGTAAACGTGGCTCACATATCAACATTGAAAATGGTATCTCATCTGGCTTATGTAGTCTATGGCCACTGGTTAGGTTAGATATGAATACAAGGGAGACTATGTTAGAGAATAATGACAATGCTTCTACTATATACTTGTATACGCCATATACATATATAGTACAGAGCGAATTGATATCCTACACGTGGTATTTTCGACATCTATATATCGCTCTTCACTTTAACACTCAAACGCTATAAATAGAATCCACTCGTATCAGGGTGCCTCAGCTTCTACGCTATAATAGTGGATCCACATTGCAACGACACGCCTCGACGTAACCGTAGCGCGTATTTGCGCTTTATTCCGTTCGAATCGCGCATGCACGGGGGCCGAGACTGAGCGTCTTTCTATTTCCGTCTTGGACGCTGTTTACGTTTCTGGCGCCAGGGCGAGACGCCGGTGTCACAAGCGGCACCCACCCGCAGTATGGAAGTCTTGGAATTCACGTTTTCGACCGAACGCATAGTTGAGATAGCACGGAGAGGACGTCTGGGAATATATTTGGTACGTTGAAGATTTAAATGGACGCTCGTGGTCGCCATGCGTGAATAAACGATGGGAAAACGATTTCCGATATATTCGAAGCTACCGGGGATGAAAAATCTCGCGGTAACACACTGGGATAACCGTGGCGAAGCCATGGGATTTGCAGGAACAGCACCCGGGCGGGTGCATCCCCAATCGCACCGGGAATACCAATGGCGCCCTCTGGATGTAGGAACTGCAGAAAAATCCTTAGTGGAAATTCGATTTCTTCTCTTGAGATTTTTCTCACTGCAAAGAGCGTCTTCTGACTTACTCAGGTTGTACGTGTATATATAGGAACAGGGTCATGTTCTTCTGGAACTTGTATGGGGACGTCGACCAAGTCCTTACTCGAGTGCTTCCTGATATGTGTCGTGTACGCCCTAACGATATGCAGATACATTAATCAAGAGGAGACAGACCGTGCAGCACGTGGATAAAATATTCTTTTGGCTCTTTCAGAGAAAACTCCCTGGTGCGACTGTACGTTCCTTCTCCTTTTATCCTTAGGATCTTCTTGGGTATCACCTTATATCTAGTACAAGGAGAGAAAAGGGAATACTGGAAAACTTGGCGAACACGCCTGGTATACCCAACGACCGAGCCAACACGAAGCTCATTTGTCCTCAACGCCATGCTGGATTAACGAGTTTATTTCATTTGCGCCACTCGCGATATTAATTTTACTCGTTGGAATGCAAATTGCCTCGTTTTCGTGCCCGGTTAAATAACCCGCTCAACTCTCACGGCTTGACTCGATATTTTCACGCGATCGACATAATCGGTCGAAACTTGTATTTGGTATATACGCCGTGCATAACTCTTAACGGGATTACTGGCCGTTGAAACTTTTTACGGATACTTTCTGCACTTACTGTACATACGTATATGGATTCTTTGTGCTATTATATATATGTAGATATTTACATTTTAGTTTCGCGAAATCTTGAACCATGACTTTTCAAAGCGTCTTACGAGGTAGGTTACTATATATCCAATGGATATACATGAGATGAAAATTCTCCCGGTCCAGCGAAGCGAATAACGTTAGTTTTAGTATCTAACTGTAACCTTCTACCTTGCATACTACTTGCTTACTATATCTACGCTCTTCGAGACCCATTGGCCCGGACCAAGTGAAGCTTCGCTGTAACCGATATTCAGGTTTCTCTTGCAAACTGCTAACTTCAGACTGTCTCATTCTGTCACGAAATGTTGGGACCCACTTTCCTTCAGGTTTGGTAAACAACAATGAGGTACCTACTATGCAGTGAACAAATAGCTAGGTTATAATCTATCCTAGCTGAACGGTAGGGAACCATAGATACTGTAGTAAAACTGTAATATAGAGATGGCAGCACTGTACATAAGTTTTCAGTGAAAATCTATTGTACCTTTATGAACAGTCGAGACTCTCTTTTGTTTGGAATAATATTTACATTTTCAACTTATTGCCAATTCGCAAGATTCCCTGTGTGTCTTGTACGCGTATATCGTATATGATATCTAGGTTTTGGGTATGTATTATTTTCTGGGTATTATTATTAAGGTACTCTATATTTTGTCGTATGACAAAAAGCATCGTTTCTCACATTTCCCACGAATTTAAGGGCGCGGAGACGAGTCCGGACTTTCGCGTCAAATCGTCCGTGGAATCGTTGCTACCCGTGACCCAGGGAGGATTCCTCTGTTTGAGGCTTTTAGTTTCGCGCTAGTCACTCTTTCTATAGGGCGAAAATTCGTTTCTCGTAGGCGCAAGGACGCGTGGGTTTTGCCTTGGAAAGAATGTCAGGCTGCAGACAATGGGATAAAGGGCAAGAAAAGGTAGCCGAAGATTCACAGAGAATGACGAAGATCGTCGGAAATCTACGAGTGAATTAAAGATGGCGGATATACAAGAATTTCATCGGAGACGTAACTTTGCTTGGAAATGTAGAATTTCAAGTGAAATTTACGAGTCTCGTGCCAAAGCGTTATAGTATAATTACGTATTCATGTTTGATAAATTTTATATTTATTTTTTGTCTCCTCCTATTTTTAGGTACGTCGTCAACGGCGTTCTGCAAACCGTTGCTAAGTACCCATCCGCAGGTATCCTTACTACAGGGCATAACTTTCACATCTACTTCATACGTATACACGTGTTTCCAAATGTCTAACTTCTTCCCAGGGACTGACGAGCGGATCTAAAACGGCAGAGAGATTCGTGGACTCGACGGAATTAACGTTTCACGAGGAACGACGGTATCCCTGCAAGAAATACGTCCTCGGGTCATAGCCGGAAAAAGCTCCATGTCCTAAAAAGGCAAATAAAAACTCGACCAAGATACTTCCGCGCGTTCTCTCTGTCGCTCTTGTCTTTCTTTCTATAATTCCATACTGCCTGTACCTGTCACCACCAAGACTGTCTTTCCTGGATGATGTTTACAGGACCGAAATTTCATCTCGAGTTTATCTCGAAGGAACTATTCTGCCAACGGACACCTTCTGGCAGTATAAACAATTTGAAAGATTGAAAAATAAAACCTTAATTCTTTACTCATACACACATATGCACATACACTGTCTGTTATTTAATCATATATTCTTACGTATACGAAAAAGGTTTATTGATTTTTCAAAATTTATTTTTTTTTATTTATTTTTCAAAAAAAAAAAAAACCATGTCCCTTTTTATATTTGAAAGGTTTTCTATTTATTCATGAAACGTATACATGTACACGCTCAGTATAGATCCCTTGTGCAATTTTAACTTTTTTATCCCGCCTTGATCTCCATGCCCTGTTTTTTTCCAGATCGTTCTATTCCACTGTGTAGAAAGACCAATCTGAACAAGAGGTACACCTAACCTCTAATTTCACAAGGAAAGAAACTGGTCACGATCTAAATTGAATCGTGACAGGAAACTTAACCTTAAACCTCTGTCGTCTTAGCATGCAAATTTTATAATGTATAATTACTCAAAACGTTAAACGTTATCCTGCTTGAGTCATATTTAATATTATCAATTCAAATGCGGGGACAGCTGTAAGATCCTCAACATCATTTATAACGTTTTACAATATCTTAACAATCACGTTTACCTTGTGGCTAATGTAACCAAACGGAATTTACAAAACTTATAGAAATCCGGTTAAAGCGCGAGATTGCCAATCGTCGTAATCCAACAATTTCGTCAGTATCCAGTGAAATTATCTTAAAGTCACGCGTGACACGTGTCCACGACAGGACTTCGTGGAAGAAGTAAATATTGATTACATATAAAGATTTTGTTGTAATTTTCTAAATATTTTTTACTATTTACTATTTTTTCTATTTTATGATACTTTTTTTTTTCAATGGTAAATTCTGACGGCGTTTGTCCAACGCTATCGTTCCCCATCGACACGCGCCTTTTTAAACTACGTGAAAACCCAGGCTGCCGAACGGCCTTCGAAGGTCGTAGGAAGTTTCTAAATTATCGTCGCCTTATCTGTTACACGTTTGTTTGCCAGTGTGGTTTTGCGCTGTGCGCGAAATCGCTCGCGATTTTACGTTGATTAATCAGACAGCACGTGGCTTTGGGTGTTGCATCTGATAAACGTTTAGTTACGAGGGAGATTAGTTTGCGCGGGTCCGTGCGTAAGAATTATTATGCTGGATAAAATTTGCAAAAATATATATTGCAATTTTACACGATTTGCGCAAGGTTAAAATTTATTTTTTCGTTGCGCAATCAACTTCCATTATTAATGACGTCATTTTTTTTTCCAGGCATGCGACTGTCTTGGGATCAGCAAGGAGTGCGATTACTTCGGCTTGAAATATCAAAACGCCAAGGGCGAGGAACTCTGGTTAAATCTGAGAAATCCCATCGAGAGACAAACTGGCGGTGGTGTCGCGCCTTTAAGGTTCGCCCTAAGGGTCAAGTTTTGGGTACCGCCGCACCTGTTGCTACAAGAAGCCACCAGGTGAGACGTTATATATAGATACTATACACTCTACGTATACTGTGTAAGTCGTGGCTAAAGTTTCTCAAGCTTCGTTGGACTTTATACGATTTGAATTTTACCGCGCGATTCAAAAGTCGCCGAAACTTTACATGCGAATTAACGAACTTTTTGCTGGGATTTCATTAAACGTCATCGCCGGGAAAAGTAACGAGCTACGAGATTAAATGGGGAAAAAAGTGGCAAGAGTCAACGAGTCGGACATTGAAGAATTAAAAAGTTTCACTTCAAAGGAATCGTAAGCTGGTTTTACTGTACGCGCGATTATCAAGGGTAAAACAAAAGGTAAGCAGATTTATTTCCGGATGTTCTTTTCTTGAAAATGCAATTTCGAAAAAGTCGAACGCGAATTCAACCGGAGAATATGAAAATTGTTGTGCTGTATTTGTACGAGAAACGCGACGTAGGAATTGAGACTTGCGAAAAAGATAGAAAATTCTATTGAACTCTGAATATTTGTTGGTTCTGTCAATAAAATTTTCGTATGGAATTTTGAAAAATTTAATATGCCATTTTTTTAAGACATTAATATTTTCAATAATCTCATGCATTACTGAAACACTATGTATTCACGGTATACCTATATACATTGAATTCGACTACTATAACTCTATTACAAAATTTCAGCTTCTATGTAAATTCCTGCACTTTTTTATCGTGGGAAGCATATATATTTTCTTTCAATTTAAACGTTTTCTTATCGAATGATAAATTCGAGAACGTAATAGATAACAGCAGCATAAAGTGACGTACTTTGATTTTTGTTCTTTTCACCAGCACTTATCGAAGCAATTTATGACTCTGATGTCCATGGCGACGCTTTTGTTTGAGATTCGCCATTCGTTGGTTGGCGAGTATCGCGGGTTTTTTCAGCTGGGAAAAAAATGGAAGAAAATTGAAAACGACTATCGAGTCGTCCGTACTGCTATATTTATACCAATGGGAAATTTGCACATAGAAAAAGTTCTAGTGAATCCTAGGGATTTTTCACAGTACGTAACGTCCAGAACAAAAATAAGTAAATTCACTTTCATACCTATTTCGCGAGTCTTAACAACAAGTAGGATTATTCGTTATTTCCGCACCGTAATTTATACAGTTTTACGACTCCCTCAAGTTCCCTGTGTAAATCCGCATATAATCCGCACAGCCGTAAATACGTGGCGGAACTTGTTTTAATTTTAAAGCCGCGACACCCTGGCCCTGACCTGACTAATCTTTCCTGAGGGAAGAGACAAATTTTAAGGCTCGTTCACAATGCTGAATCAGATTCATATTATCGTTTCCGTTTATTCCGCAATGGTTTAGAAGGTTCGCGTAATGCGTCTGCTTTAAACAGCCTTTTCATGAAGCGACGCTGATAGTTTTTCTATATAGGTTGATATACACCAAGACGTTCTATCTGCCTGGTTTTGGCATTTTAATCAGCCTGAGATTCCTGGCACAGAGTTGATAGTCAAGATATAAAATGGCGGCCATGCTGATCCTTTAAATCCGGTGTATCCAAATTCCAATGGGAAATCACAGATGAGAAAATAAATGCATTTCGAAGTGATTTGATGCCTCGAAACTGATGGATATACAAAAAATATATATCAAAGTATCGATAATCGTTATTCGAGGTTTTTAATGTCTGTAAACACAGCATCATCGGATATTACCAGGAGCATCTTTTTATCTTTGGGAAAATCACGAGCATGTAGTCGAATATAAAATAATCCCTATATATACAGTGTAGAAAATTTGTTACAGTACACGTATGTTTACCGTAGACAATATGGGAAACGTGCGCAAAACTGTTGGTCGAGCGACTCGGGTGTATCGTGCATGTAAAGCGAGTTTTTATCATGTTAAAAAAAGCACGAGGTTTGATATACAAGAATGGGAAGCGAGTCTTACAGGTTCCTTCAAAAAGAACATAACTCGATGCTCGCAAGGCGCCACGGCATTACGTTCACGGTTTGCGACCTGAGTCTACCGGATGGTTGGCAGCCCTGCAGACTAGAACTAAAAGCACGGAGCCGTGGCTAAGTCTGTGCAAAATTAATCTGACGTGGGCCAGATTTAATTATGCTACAGTGTCTCTCAAAAGGTCGACGGTTTCAGCCGGAGAATTTGCTTCTGGTAAGGCAGGAGTTTACGCGCTGTATTAGGTTAGGTTCTGTCGCGTTAAGTTAGGTTAGGTTAGACCGATCCAAACAGGTAGAAGTTTCCTTGCAAGATTAATGTTAACTACAGTCGGACTATTCGCAGTGTCCACGCTATGTGGTTGGGACTTTCAAAATTTCATTACGTCACCCTTATTGGACTCGTTGGACGCTATTGAATTTTTTGTGATGATCAAAAAAAAAAACAAAGATTTACGTAACGCGAACGCGATTGAGTCTTATCTATGGGGCTGTGTGTTTTTCGTACGAGGAATTCTGAACTGATATTTCTTTGTCAATGGGGGAAAAAGTTTTCGCTGAGATTCCTCTTTCTTTATGGCACGTGGTTTTCCTTAGGGATCGTTTCGCCCATCTATTCGTATTTACGACCCTTTATTCCCGGGATATACATAGGTACATCATTTTCCAACTATTACCTTTGAGTCACGGGATTGGGAAATCCACGAATTCCCTGTTCTATAACACAATGCCAAACATCAGACAGTATTTTATCAGTTGACGCTTTTTCCACGTATCCTCCATATCCCTAGCTACTTTTAGGGGCTGCCTCCCTGTGGGAATACCTTGGAATACTTTATCGCACTGTGACTCTACTCAACTATACTTTCCTTAGCGACTGTACTCTTTATTTATATCGTACGTTAAATTAATTCTATAAGCAATATACGTCGTATATATTGACAGGATGACTATGTCTCAATACCCCATGACTAGGGGAAGGTACGGCAAGATAAAAACCTACTCAGGAGGTCCAAGTCCGAATTTTGGTAACAGACGCATAATTCTATATCCCTCAGGAACGTCCTGACGGACTACTCCTATTCGGCAGGCTAGAAAACACACCGCTGAGATCCCGAGGGTCGGTCGATGTCTTACAAGTTATAAGTGTTATTTTTCTCAGAGTCCAGCTTAATCCAATAAGAGAGCACAGGAATAAGGATATGGAGTATCGAGGATGAAATCTCCCATCGAATATCTTGGTTCCCTAGAGGGCGAGGGTGAAAGTGGGTGGCGTAGTACGCCAATGGGAAAGGATATATACGGGATATCGGGGTACAGCAAAAACACTCGATTCCGTGGAAGACCGTACGTAGCCATACTATGAAAAGGATGGAAAAACAAAAAGAAGAACAATGAGGTAGCAGGGGGTTGGCTAGACCGTAGGGTGAGTAAAAGGAGATAGGGTTGTTCTCATTGTCGTTCGGTACTGTCCACAGTATTGGCTGCACTGGTACCTGACCAAGAAGAAGGAAGAACCTTCACGTCCACGGAGAACGAGTAAAAAAGTCACTACGTATAAAAAAAGGAAGATCATGCTCGTAAGGGTAGTCTCCAACCTGACTAAGGGTGGAGTCTGACTGGGTCTGCTTCGGGAATATAAATCAGTCGCTATTACAATAGTATCGTCAGGAGCGAAACGCGTTTTCTCGATATTGGATTTCATACGGGAATATTTTGCCATGGTGCGCACGTTCGCCAAGTCAGGTGGTTGGTATAGGGGTGGAAGGGATAAATCTTGGACTACCCAAGCTGGTCAAAGAACTTTTGGTACTTTTTGTTTTATACTAAGTACCAATACAATGGAGATAACAGAAATTCGCGAAGTAGAGTGAATTACCTGTGAATTGACTCATCCTCGTAGTACAGTAGCCAGCAGTAACGAACTTTCGGTTTATAGTGTATAAGCGTTAATTTACAATAAGTATTTTCAACATCAACTTTTGTCTCCCACTGTACAATTGATAATTAAACGAAACGCTTTTTACTTCATAATAGTCACTGTGACGATGACTGCCGATGTGAACGAACCTTTAACCTCGTTTCTGGCACCAAATGTTACTTGTCGTTTTAAGCGCCCTGGGATATTAAGCTTTTTCTAAGGTTTTCAAAGTCCTGCAATTATACTCGTGGATATGTTAGCCACTCGCTTCTTGTGTTCTTGCGCAACGTATTTTCCTCGAGCTTGGCTTAGGTTAGGTTAGGTTTGGGTTAATCGCGAACACTAGACGCTTTAAGCCCCATCCACTAGTTCTATCTGGTAACGAAGAAGCCCTTTGTAGGTTAACTTACTGGGACGAGAGTATAGCGAGGGGATTCCATCACTCGTCGCCATGAAGTCCCATCCACCTTTCTCTGGCAATACCTACCGATTAATTAGCGACGGCAATGAACCCACGAATTCTAATCGCGCCTTCGCTGTATATACTCTCGCGACTTAATTAAACTCTGAGGGGAGTCGCGTTAATTTCGCAGATTCATAGAGGAAACGGCTAACTTCATCTACTTGCATATATCGTCCTGTACGTGGTTCAAGTCTGGAAACGCAACGACAAGCGTAAGTCAATTTCGTGCGGCATACCTGACGTATTCGGATTTAATTGAGATTTGGTTCAACTTCAGGTAGCTATGCGGTTGATATATATATTTATATATATATACAGACATGTGGAGAGAGAGGGAGAGGGAAAGTTAACCTAACCTTAACTAAAATCACGATTCGAACATATTTCCTTTGTAAAATTTTTCTTTCTACGTTTACTGTACATTCAATTTATGTAATTTTCTAGCAAGCCTGTACACGTAGATAAAGGTATTGTCGGTATTGTTATTGTACGAGCATTGGTACAATGCTACCAGGTGAGTTTTATCGTTTGGAACATAATCCAGAGGCTTTCAACCATTATCCCAGTATATCATTGCCGAATCAAGGAGCATTATTAAGTTGGGTCGATGGTTAAAATCCAAGCGTCTGCCTGGCAGGATTCTGCCCGGGTTAAATTAGAGCGGACGTAATTAATAGTTATCCGTTCGACACGGCGGAAGTGCCCGGGGAATATCGCTTTCATAATTCCGAAACTAATTTTCCTGGGATTAAAATCGGTCGCGGCAGATCGGCTCTGTTAGATTAGGTGGATAATTAATGGCGGACGGCGCGGTTTCGCGTGTGCGCATGCGCGCGGATTACGAGGAAGAAAGGGGAGGGACTCTGCTGCTGTCTTTACGTATACAATGTCTATATATCTATGTATATACTCCTTTTAAATTCTGATTATCCAATTCTATGTTTATTATTACTTAACAATGTAAATCCATTATTTAGTCTTCTGGGGGTTGAATCGCTTTGTTTCTAATGAATAAATATCGCATCCCTTAATCTCGCGGGGAAATGTGAAAAGTAATTAGCAGTGGGGTTAAGTCTGCTAATCCAATGAAGTTTTCCTCCTTCTTTAAGGATTTAGAAGCCAGGGTGCTTCTTCTATTACTTTTGTCCTTCTTTTTCTCTTTTTCGAAACTGTAAATAAATCCAGAAGACTCGTGAGAACCGACTCCCTGTGGAGGCTCCTTGCGATCCTTCTTAGGAACACATACAGGGTATATATCTCTTGTCTTCTCTGTACTTCGGGTGCAAGACGCATCCGAGAGCTTTCCTCCATTGTCGTGCCATTAGAAGTTTCATCCTTGGAAGGATGTGAAACAATAGACGAGGTTCACTGTATATTCCACCCTAACGTTACTGTACTAACGTCCGGTCAACTTGACAAATAGTCCTGGCGGTCGGTCTGGTAAAGTTCCATGTGAATCGGCCTTGAAGTTTCATGAGTAATTTCTACAGCCCGACGATCTGCTACTGTCTACGCTCGAACAATTGGTATTCCAATTTGTCCTGGTTTCAGCTTAACTCTTACTACTCGAACTAGTAGAATTTCTCGAAGGAACTTTCTAAGTACCTGAGAAATAGTTTGCTGATTGTCATACGAAGTACGTGTAAGTGGAAACATGACCTGATCTTTGGAAATAATGAAGTGAAGCTTGGACGGATAATCTTGTAGGTGTAAAATGAAAATTGACAATTATTTTAAAGGTTGGAGAGAATGGAACTTTATTATTTATCATTTTGCCAGAGGGATGATTTGGGGATACAAAATAGGGGTTGTTACTTTCACGATAATTTATTATACCAAATGTCATTTCTTCCATCCCAATATTCCTTCTCGGCTCTTTTTTCTCAAATCTCTGTCAATTTTATTCTAGGTATCTACCTTACCTACTTAACCTTGCTACTTTGTTACTCTCTAACTCTCGCGTGATCGTCGCTCTAGAAACTGCTTCCCACTCTCTAAAGTTTAGCGGGGAGTTAAGGGTTGCTTTATTCAGAATCACGCTGAATAATTTTCTCTCTCCTTTTTTTTTTCCCCCGCAAATTCAAGATATGTCCGTGAACGAATAATGTCTCTGGGATTTATTCGCAGATCATCTTCGATGAGAATCCCCAAACCCTGTCTTATGGAAAGACGAATTTCGGTATTCCCATTGGCGCATTTCGCGAGGGTGAATTTTTCCATGAATAGTCACGTATTTGAAGTTTCCAGTATGTAAATTTTATTCGAGGAAAAATGAAATATTCTCGCAACAAACACGATTTTCCCGGAAATCGACTTTTTTTTTTTTTACTTTTCTCCCCTTCTCTCCCTTTCACCAGGTAATACTATATTCTTCAAGCTGCTTGCAAAATTCTATTATCTCACGGCGGGCCGACTCGTCCATAAGGTTCGAACGTTCGATAGAAACGTGAAAATTGTCTCGATGCTTACGAAATACCTGCTACCATTTCCATTCATAATTTATTCGTGCCATTAAAAATTTCCCTGTACGAAATGACTCATCTACCTTATAATTTTGAGTAATTCTTAAATCGTCTATTACATTACAATCAATTGTTTTAAATGATCAAATTACTCAGACACCCATTTCCACCCCGTAAATACGAGTAGGTAATGCAGGGATTCACCTAACCTAGACTATATTTCCATCATGCAGGATTTAACTAGGATTAACCAATCATGTGCGACATTTGAGAAGAATACACGAATATTCTTCTGAAGCGTGGCACGTGATTGGTTAATCCTGTTTAAGTCGAGCACGATGGAAACGTAGTGCTTGAAACGACGATCTGTTGTGTTTACATACCGCTCGCAGCGCCACCGCAGCAGAACGTGGTTCAGCACGTAATTAATTGCCGGCAAGGTATCAGTCTGCCGTCTCTACCTTTTCATACAAGTTTCGCACTTAAGGATTAGGAAATAATTAAGAGTTCGCTAAGACGAAAACCGCAGCATAATACACGGTACACGTAACCACGCGTTAGATACGTATACAAATATATCTATAAATATAAGCTGCCTTTACCAAACCCCGTGTACTCCATATCCACGTACAAATAGTAGCCAAGAAGCTTTCGCTTCGTCGGTAGAAGCCATTAATTACGCCACAACAATGATTAATCGTTTAAAAGCTTACCGGATGAAGGGATGAAAAATTGCAGCTCATCGACCTTTAGCGTTTCTCTTCGTCGTCCTACAGTTAACCTCAAAACTATTTCCGTCAGCCTTGATCTCAGCGTTTCGTTTCCACTACGTGATATTGAAGTTGCCGAAACGCACAGACAGCGGGGAGTTCATTTCGTGCGAATTGCATAACCCGAGCCAAAACTAATTTACCGCCTACCAACTCAGCCATCGTAACTCGTAACAGGCCAGAGTTTGGCCATGAGGTGCGCAACTTCAAAACGACTCCCAACGAAAGGATAACTTCGCCCGTAATGTATTATTTATGTGACGCTACCGTTTCTTATAATTTCATCTCACTCGCTCTCTAATTATTTCTTTCTCTCCTGTACCTTCTAGTTGGCAACAGCCCCAAAATTAACCGAACCAAAAGTTTCGCTTAACCGACAAAGCTTTCGTAGAGACAAGCCGTCAGTCGGTTCCCTTTGCGCATGCGCGAACAGGGTCTTCGTGCTTTCTAATTAACTCCTGAGATCGACGAAGAGGACGCTGTGTCCTGCAAAATTTATTAGTTAACAGTCGGCCGTCCGACCCACTCTTACCAACCATTACGCATCACCGTTTTCAGACAGAAGTTTTTTTTCTCGTTCACTTCCTGTTATTCCCACGCTTTCACAATGCTAATGGGTTTTTTTCTATTCTAGACTCCTGGGATTTGCTAATTTGACTTTGGAACGTGTCAGAGGTTAGGATACGTATATGCCGGTACATTAGGATATTGCATGCAGTAAAATAGCTTGACTCTCGCTCTATGGTTACCAACTTAACAGAGTTTTACTCAATTGTGGTTGGTCTACGTGACTTGGGGATTTTTTTTTTCTTTCTCTCCGTCTCTCTTATTTTCAGCGTAGATAACTTAGTACGCTGTACAACGGGTCCCATTACGGTAACGGAAGTAAGTGGCTCAGTGCTCTCTGCAAATCGATGGAGCGGGTTAATAACTAGGATCATCGGACCGGAAGAGGGAAGTTGTAGTCGTTGTATGAATATATAGAAGCCTTATTCCACGGGACTTTATACCTATAATGGACAAATTCAAGGAGCCCAATGGAAGTTTCAACGATGACGGCTATTAAATTGCCATTGTTAATTTTACTTTGCTTAACGAATATCACCGAGCCCCAAAGTACTCTGTTTTAGACTTTATTCTCGTTTCACCTACCTCCGTCGGTAACCTCGGCTGCGTTAATACCGATCGACAAAAGGCCGTTGAAACATTCACGAGTCGGACTCGTTTAAAAAATTACTAGTCACCTTTTAGCGTGGCTGATAGAGAACAGATATTTTAGCAAGTTCAGCTACCTTAGTTGAAATTTTCTTTATTACAACCGGTTTTAGAACAGACTGCGACGAACGTATCATTGGTAGAATGTAATTTTAACTGTCATTGAAAAAAATGTTTAAGTCAAATTCAAAGGTGTCAATGAGTTTTTTTATTAGCAATTACATTATTCTGTATTTTAATTTATTCCACATTTCAAACTTATTAATTTTACACATCAAATTATCCGATTTCCACTTTTTACTTATTCGCACATTTTTACTCCTTCCCTTCTGCTCACTCAGAGCATAACGTATAGCTACAACTGACACTTCCGATAGACGGCTGGAAATCCATGTAAATCCCTCGCGAGTCTCGGATAATAGTATTTGGGGATACTGGCAATTACGCAAATACGCTCAGTAGTGCTGTCAGTGTGACAATGAATTAAGTGACAACGTACTATACTGGAGATTCACCTTGTTATATATTTCAGCATTCGTGATCCCCCCTGACAATTTGTCATTGATATCAAAAGCTCTGACCCTATATAAAATATTATTGAGCAACTTAAATTTTTCGTCTGACAGCTGTCAAATGTGACAGATTCATCTAAGTCGAACAATATTTTTACGTTGTCGAATAAAAATATGGATCAGTTCAAAACGTTCAATATCAAATTGGATTAAACAGTTCGATACAGCTTTCCGGAAATAGCTATTACCGCCATTTTTCAAACGTTCAATTTTCAAACTAATTCCGTAATACGTTGATCCCAAGGTAAAGCCCGCCGTAAAAGCGTATACCTTAATATCAGTAATAATTTACGTAGTGCTTGTACTCCCTTATAACTCAACGAGTGGATATTACTACGGTGCATGGCATCCACCTATAGGCACTTATATACTATTCTCTATATATATCTATAGGACATTCTAATATCGCCGTGGACCAGTTACCTACAGGTCGTTTTAACAAGGTCCTATACCTTTCCTAGATTACTTGCTAAAGGTATGAAACATTAATGAGTCCAGAGACGTAAGACTTATTGCTTCAAGATAGACCTGGCTATAGCTATACGTTGTAATACCATAGGACGCAGTACCAATCTTACGTAACAATATCCCTAGGTGCCTCCTCAATATTGCCCAAGGTCCTTATAGAAAGTTACCAGAACATTGTCTTCACTGGTAAGTATATAAAAATATCAACACAGTACATTGTTCGCCAAATGTATTTTCGCACTGGATTTTATACTCAACCGGAAGTTATGCGCAAATTCAGGAAACATCATATGACCGTGAAATTGTTCTTTCGTAGTTTGATGTTGATGTAGGAAACCATTTAATTATTCGAAAATGACTGGTTGGCCTGACCTTATTTAAATCACGTAATGTCGGCCTGACTGTTATGGTTCATGTTAATGTCTGACATTTTTCTTTCTTTAATTACAGACATCAATTCTACCTGCACTCCCGTCTCGAACTGGTCGAGGGAAGACTGAAGGTTTCGGATTGGTCCTCTGTCGCGAGATTGGTTGCTTTGATAGCTCAGGCCGAGGGTGGCGATTACGATGCCTTACTACCCCCTCATGCACTGTATTCACAGTGCTGTCAGATACAGCCGGCAGAACCTTGCGAGGCAAAACCGCAGGATTTCCTACATCGTATAGTACAGCAGCACAAGGAGATCAAGGTATGTTTACTACCTCGAGTTCTAGATTCATTTACTTAGTTATATACACGAAAGAGATACAGTTGTGCGAAACACTAATTTTAATGACGTCACTGTACACTTGAACTAATGATGAACATTTTTCTTTTCAGGGTATGAAGGCATCCACTGCTGAATATTGGCTCTTGAAGGAAGTGTCAAATTTGGATACGTTCGGCCAAGAGATGTTTCATAGTAAATTCGGCTATAATGGAGTCTCAATGATTGGCGTTGGTCCACACGGCATTACTGTTTATCGGGGACAAGACGAGGAGACACAGAAGTACGTCAGTTAATTCTGATAATGATTTAATTAATGTGAAGTAGACATTATCGATCGATCCCGATACCCAATGGGTGATGGGTGACCCAGTTCATGAGACTCTGACTATGCAGTGTCAGTGAATTCTCAATGCTACCTCCGTGAAGGTTCCACTTGGTCAGAATTCGTATAGTGCTATTTGAGTCTTTGTACGAGAGAAAAAAAAGTAACAGAAAGAGGGCAGTGATTGTCCGACTACGTCATCGAATCGCTTGGCTGTTTCGTTATTCTCACGGTGGCGGCAGCACACGCCATTTCTAATTCTCTGGCTAACACAGTCAAATTCTCGATCTCCGGTAAAGCAGTTTCCTCTCGCATCGCTCGCGGCTAAATAATCCCGTTATCTTTCAGCATACCATACACAGCTATACAAAGTGCCACTTCCCAACGAAGGATGTTCCACCTAGTGTATCTGTCTCTGGACGGCGAGGAAACATCTTTAGACTTTAAACTAGATTCCAGCCAGTCTGCTAGTGGATTATATCGAGCTATTACGGAGAAACATGCCTTTTATAGCTGCGAGACTGTGAGGAGTGCCGTCACTGCGCAGTTCATCCGCGACCTTAAGGTAGTAGAATACTTTTAATGCATACTTCCAAATTCCATAAACGTATTTGCTCTCGTGAAACTTGAGCACTGCTAACAATAGACTTTAATTGCCCACTAGGGAACTATTATTTCCATATTTAACGAGGACTCCACTCTGGGCAAAAAGTACGTCTTCGACATTCGCAGAACCTGCAGGGAGGTGTATGACAATGCAAGGAGAGCATTATACTGCGAGGAAGCTAATATTGAATTACCTGAGGAGAATGAGATTGTAGACAGGCATGATGGAGATGACTGTCAGAATCGAAAATGCAAGGTAATTTGTTTAATTGATTATTATTTTTTTATCGGTTCTTTTTTTGGTCTGATATGACTTTATTGTCTTACGTTCTCTTGTAGGAGTCTCGGGAGTGTCTCGCGAGACTTCTGGACGCTATGCTGTGTCGTATATGCATGGACCGCACTCTGGACACTGCCCTATTTCCCTGTGGACATGCTGTGGCTTGCCTTGACTGTGCCAGAAGATGTGAGAGGTGTCCTCTGTGCAGAGCCGACATAGGCCACTGTCGGACAATTTATCTGCCCATTGAATTGACCCACGTGGACAAGCAGAATCCGAAGATTCCCAACGACGCGATGGAGACCACCTTCGTAGCCAGGAAGCCATCAACGGAACGCATAGCGGAGAGGATTCTCACTGGAAATGAGACGAATAACAACAACAACAATATTTGAGAACGTCGCGCGATGCGCCAATTCAGCGCCATTAATAGAATCTTCAGGATCTTCACGTGTCGTATCGAGAGGCCGTACGTTTGAATTGGATAAAACAAAAATGGCGAAATTCTCATCTGCCGCAAGGGTTATTAACGTTATACAATTATTTTCCTATCTCTTAATTATTTACCCACAAGAAAGTTGACCATCGTCACGCTTGTATCGGTACGATTCAAACATCGCGCTTTACTTCGGGAATTATTAAATAAGAGCGATTTAAAAAATTTTTTTTAAACGAGAAACTATTTTGACAAATTTCCTTTTCTCGGTCACGCTTTATTATTGTTCAATTGATTTCATCTCAGAAGTTAATCTTTACGTGCACGTGCAGAGTAATAATGCCATATGCGTTTGACAGGCGCAACTTATAATGTTGGAGTCGCTTAACGCCAGACGCATCACGCATTAAACACGCGTTGCCGAGGACAATATTTCACGGATATTGCGTAGCTTTTCCTAAAGCCTACTAATTCTAACCAAATGTCTTCTCATTGTATAAGCAGTGACCTCAGAATAATGGTATCCGCGAACGAATAGTAACATAGACCTTAATTTTTTCTTATTCTTTTTCTCATCTGTCTGTAACCCTCTTCTTTCTTTCTTTCTTTTCTTCTTGTTATTTTTCTCCTACTATACCTTAACCTGCGCCTATCCGTTTTAGCTGTGGAAGTCAGGTACACCTTTTCGCGGACGAACCAAAGGACCTTTTCTCTTTTACCCCCTGTTTCGAGTTGAATAAAAATTAGAAGTTTTAATAAAAAAAAAAAAAAACTGGTACGATAGTCAATTCAAAACAAAATTCCATGCCGTTAAACCGGAATATCATGGTTATTCGCGATGATTATGAAACTTACGGCAATCACGTTCCATTGCAACATGTGACCCGATGCTAAAAGTTTTAACCGTGCTAGAGTCTTTCGCGTAAAGCGTATGCAAGCAGGAATGAAACAAAGGAAGAACGAACTGGATGAGGATGGGGGTAAAAGAAATGAGGACGCGTTAAAGGAAATAATAAAGGAATCTATGGTACGATGTGCCGCGTTTTATTTACGGGAAGTATATATATCGCTGATATATTGAAAGTTGAAATAGTCCATAAAGGACAGTTTATTATTTTATTTTTTCACATCTTTTCCTCTTTCTTTTCTACGAGTGATAAATGGACCAATGTGTTGCTTACGTGTTTCATTGAAATTCGCTTCTCTGTCTCTCTCTCTCTCTCTCCTCCCCTCTCTCGCTATCTTTCTTTATCTTATTCCTTTCTTTTTCTCATTCTTTTTTGTCCTTCTATTTTTCTTTCTTGTCTGCGGTCTAACTCTGATTCAGACGCTGCCCCAGAGTGCAGGGGTCGTAGCTTTTATCGAAACAACTGACCCTTCGTATATTTATTATAACATTTGAATACGCTATGCATAACACATACCCCCGTATCATTTGTGAAACTACTGTCATAATATTACTGTTTTGTAGAGGATCCTTCATTGAAAATGTATTGACTTCTTCTTGCGCGAATGGAAAATTAAATAATTTCATAATAGGAGACGAGAATAGTCGTTGACACGTCGACGACAATTTTTGCATTTTATATGTTTTCCTTTTTTCCATAAACATATTTCTAGTACAGTTTAACCCTTATCAATCCAGCAGTACAGCCGGTTGGAGTGATAAGGGTTAAACATATGACTAGTACAGTAGTTACTCGACGCGTCTCAACTTCTCTTTGTACCATAGAATCATGCAAGACAAAAATTACGTTCCCGTTGTCATCAACCAGTTTCAGAGGAAACTCGATATTTATCCTCTTGCACTTCCTGCTCTCACCCGACAGGATGAATTGGATCTACGGTAAATAAGGAGGACAGAAAGATTGCCAGGGGATGAAAATAGAGAGAAACTGAAAGAAAGTGAAAAGAAAATGAGACACGTGGGTTAACCTTACTAGTAGCATTTTTTTCCTGAAGCATCCTGTACAAATAGCAAACGTTATTACCGTAATATCTGTTTATATGTACATAAGAAGTTGCGATAACCTCCGTGACCTCAGGAGGGTTCAAACCGTGCAAGAGTCATAAGTTCACCAAATGTTAAATCCGATTTGCACTAAGTTGGTGTACCAGCGATAATCTATTGAGCGAGACACAATAACATGGAACTAAAAGGAGAATAACACAGAGCCATAGATGAAAGATGAACATGTTAAAATAAGTATATATACATAGATATATTGTATGCATGGCATTTATACCGTTAAATTACAAAAAGAATAGATCTTATAAATTATTTAGAAGGTATTATCGATTCCTATTGATTTCAAGAAAAGAAATCAGTTTCGCAATACTGCTAGGACTTATTGTGCAACGTCTTCCAATTTTGGAATCGCTAACATATTACGTATATCGTTTGGTTCACCAGCTTCTTTATCCCATCAGCAGCCAGTAAAATGGGCGTCAGTAATAGAGCAGAAGTCACTTTCTTGTTACCGCACACTTTACCACCGTTAGATATACTAGAATAGAACTTGTTCTTACATCCAAGCGAGCATTCTACTATACACGAAGAGCGCGTGCGAGGATCGAGAGAGAGAGAGAGAGAGAGAGAGAGAGAATATATGTGTGAGAAAACGAAAAGAGTGAAAGCGATAGAATTGTTTGAGAAGCGAGAAGTAAAAAGAAAAAAGAAAAAGAAAAATACCGTGAGAATGACCGAAATACGTGGCAATTGTTATAGTCATACATCAATGCAATGTACACCTAGTTCATAATTATTTGTAAGTCGTAAAAAGTGATATAGCCAACCGACGTAAACTCGCGTTTACACGTAAAAATCTTTCTCGAGACGTAAATAACTTTTCAGTTTACTTTTCGTATTTTTATCTCGTCACTTCTCGACGCTTAACTTACTTTCTTTACTCTATTCTTTCCTGCTTATACACTTTTTATTTCTTCTTCATCTTGGGTTATCTAGATTATCGCGAACTTGCGTCGTCACGTGTAAACGCGATGAGGGATATACGCCGATGGTTTGGCAATGTTAAATTCGAAGTTAGTGAAACATTTCAATGCAATGCCGTGTCAGGCCACTGTTGTCGGAGAAGTCGTGCAGGACGTAATCCTCATGAGGATTATCCGGATAACCGGTTCGTGATCCAATGGCACATAGAGTTATCGTTATGTTTAATTTTTCTACGACTTTCTTTTATTCTTCGTTGTTCTTATTCGCAATTTTTTTTTTCTAACCTTCGTTAACCACGTAGTACGGTAGATTTGATGAGGATTCTTCGAAAGCAGTGGACTGAATTCTTTAACCTTAAAACATCCGCTAACCCTAATGAACATCTTTGTACTACTACTGCGTGTCTGTTTGGTTAACGATTGTTATTATTATTACCGTAATTATTATATAATAACAAAAAGAATAACTATAATATAATTATAAAGTAATAAATTCTTGTGATTATGTCTCTGTATAAAACCTTAAGGAGATCGTTCGAGACGTCGTAGCGCGTAGAGAGCGTTTAATGCGTATAGTAGTAGCGAAGAGAGACAATGGAGGAACGAATAAGAACAAGATATAAAAATAAAATATAAAGGACGGTGGAGAGATGTGAGAGGATAGTAGCGGTGGGTGCGCACCCCTTGTCCGCGGGATCATCGTTTGCAAAGAGTATTTTTAAAGTATTTCCAATTATTTTTTAGTATTACATCAGGGTCCCACTCGTTGATGGTGGTATAAATAAAAGCGAAGAAAAAAGTGGAAAAGATGATTAAAAAAAAATATTATACAAGACCGATACAACCTTACACGAAATAAATACGTAGATTAACCATGTCCCACAACGTGATAATTAATAATATCGTGAAAACACTATTTGATACCAGTGTCTATTTATTTCATGACTGCACCTACCTTGTACAGTTTTACAAATATTTATTATGCTTTATAAATGTCGGAAACGCCGGCTCGAATTTTATCATTGTTATCCTTACGTCTTTTAGACGCCGTCACGTGTTAAATAGCAAACAAAATTTTTGCATGTGTAACTGCATTACCGGGAACAATTGAAGCCAGTTTTAAATTCAATGATCATTTAATTTTTTACTTCATGAATAAACAAGATCGTATTCGTGAAAGAAATGCATTCACGACTATGGATAATATTTTTATGATTTTTACAAATGCCAAATATCGTGACGTACTGCACCGACTCGTGATTTATCTTTGAGATTGGATCTTCTCAATTATACTTGAGCTTTTTAGTCTGTCTACGCATTATTTAATAGATATTTATATTTGTTATCTGCGTTGAAGGAACTTGACACGGTTATCATTGCACAAGTTATGTATTGAGAATACGTTGGCTTTTATAATTTTACGGCTGACCCGTCGTTCCAAATGCGACATGGGCGGGGATTAACATCTGCTAGTAATTAGCAACGACAAAGGAACTGGGCGCCTTCGTTTGATTTTGGCATATTTGCTGAAAGTTTGTTTGCGGAAGGGACCCTTTCTCAGGCTTGTCGGTTAGCAAATGCCGGTAAATGCCTGGCGTGTTCGATCCTTTAGTTCTCGGGGTAAGGAGGGGACTAACCTGTTTCCAAGACTGGCTTCGCGTCGGTTATACGAATTTTCGGGTATTAATAATTCTTTTTACATTCTTCTGTTTCACCTTCGGGAAGCTAGTTCTTAAACTGCGAATAATACCTACTCGTTGGCTATACTTTGATTTTCAGCGTACATGTTGCCCTCAAGCTATAGACTTTGTTCTATTTCATCTTCTTCTGGCCTTGACACATTCTTGACAAAGTTTCTGACGTCCATAAAACTGCACTTCTTCGAATTTTCTAGATGTTTCTCTGAAAATAATATTTTATTATGAAGACGGTATTGTTGGACAGGATTTATATCGGTCCAAGTTTATATTCAGGTTTCTAGACATTCATCGTTGGTGGGCCTGTGTTTAAAATTAAGAGCAAGATGCTGTGTTAAAGTATTTGTTATATTATTTTTAATATCGTACACGATAAAGGATACATTGATTCTTGCGCAGGTCCAAATTCTGATCAAACAAAGTTACTCGAAAGTTCTATCGCTTTCGATAGTTCTCACTCTATAGGACAGAAACAGGACAGGCGATGATCGTAGATTTATCTATACATTTGAGTAAAAACACGTTCACACGGTATCCCTTTCTTTAGCAACCGGTCGGACTCGAAGGTACAGTTCAAAAAATCGACGCCGGTCTCGCCAGGTCTCAGACTGCAATGATGCTTTTCGAAATTTACGCGGTTTTCCTCACAGCGGCAGTCCATTAGCGCCCCGGTGTGCGCGCGCATGCGTCGCTCACTGTGATTGGCCAATGGAGCGGCACTGTCATATGATGAAGCTGCGTGGCATCATGGGAAGCCTATTGCAATTTTGCAACATGGCGGTGGAATGAGCCCAAGTCGCGGAGCTGTGCCCTCCTAAAATGTATATTTCGTAGTAGCTCGAGACACCGTATCGCTTTTGTAACGTGCGCGACGGTATTACGTGTCTCCAGGCCGATCGGGACGGTGCGTATCACGTGTAAATATGTATGTGACGGTGCGCAACGGCACGCTGAAGGTGACACCCCGCGACTCCGTGTGGTGTTCGACCACGTATGGCAGAGACTAGAATCCGAGATAAGGGAGCCCCGATCTTCCTGTGCGGTGCGCATCGCCTTCTACGAGCCGCCCCGACGTTTTAGCGATGCTCTGCCCGCCTAGGCCAAACTGTGAAAGCGTGAGTGTCCCGTGAAAATTACAAGCAGATCAAGTCGAGATACTCGTGGCTCCGCGTATTTCGGAAGCAGCACGGCCAGTGTGCTCAGATTATCGTGCTCGTTCCTTAGTATTCCTTTCTTCATTTTCTTCCTAGCTGTAGCTTCGCCAGATAACCTCGACCTTCGAATACGTCTGAGTAACCTCTTGTTCTGGACATGGGTATCTGCTTGGCTCTGATCGAAATGAGTTTCGATCAGAGACCTCGACGAAACCTGCCACCATTGTGCTCGGGCTCATTGTATGATCGTATGTCTTGGCAAGCTTATGTGGAATTATATGCTTTGATCATTCCTTCAATATTTCTCCAATATCTTTTATGTTTCTTTCAACGGTTTTCCTCTTGAGTGAGATCTTTTAGCTTAGGATTCAATGAATTTTGTGACAGTATGCGTGAAGTTACTTTGGCACCATTCGTCGTTGGTTTCTTATGTAAATGCCAGTATAGTTTATAATTTTTTGAATTATTGTGCTTTTGCTGACTTTTTCTATTGTTGCCGATATCCGATGAGGTAATTTTTGGACGGTGTCGGTGAAAGTACAAACTATTTGCAGTGCATAGTGTTATTCAAAAATACACTTTACAGTTGGCACCTAAGAATGTCAAAACTTGAATTAATGTAATGTCATTTAATGAAACAAATTTTAATGTGCACAAATGTTCGTAAATCTTTATTTCTTTCTTTTCCATTTATTAGATACTGAATTTAAATGATTGGAGATTTGTTCTGTAAGATTTTAATCAATGTCAGTTAAAATCTTACTTAGTTTACGTACGCTTTGTCAATTCATTACGTTTATATATTAAATATGCTATTGAGATTAGTTTTACTGTAAAAGTTATCCACTTGTTCACTGCAAATATGCATCTCTAATTAAATTTTATTATAATTTATTTAGTTTTACTCTTTCTTATATATTTTCTGTGATAGACACCTCGCAAATTCATTTCTTTCTACTTTGTAAGGAACCACCGTTGTGCATCCTGTTTTGTTTTGACATATTGGAATGCCACACGTTTTCCGTCCACCGTTGAAAGAAGGAGGTCACAGCTGCACCCAAATAAACTCATTTGCATACAATAAGACAACTTAGACTCTTTGAAATAGTGCTCTTGAGACTACTACTACTATTGAAATTGTACCCCAAGAAGCCTGCTTTATTTCGGGGATGCTTACTTCGATACCTCTTCTTTGTGCATTGGACACCAAGTCAATTTTAGACTCACAGTTTGATCAGATGTCGAGTGCTAATCTGGAATATTAACGTTCACTTTACTTCTCTCCTACTCACTCTCCCTACTCTTTGCTCAATGCCTTTTTTGTGTTTAGTATTCTTAACCGCTAAATCTGGTCAAGAAATCTAGTATCTCTTTTGCAAAAGATGCTGCCTACTTTACTTTCCACTTTGCAACACTTGTGCCAACATGAAAATTAACCTCTCATTTTATCTCTTCTTCCAGATACGTGCAACATTACGAGTCTACGGTAATATCTACGCTTACTGATTTACGTGTACGGCGTGCGTACACAATCCGAAGATATACGAGGGTCGCTAAGAGACCCGATGGTTTCCTGACATGATGGAAAGCAAGTTGTACGTGAAGAATGAGCCGGGACTTGAAGGGCAATCGCTCGCGAATGCACAGTCAAATCCTCTGACAGCGGACGATGTTGGAGGACCACGAATATGCTTCGTCTGCGGCACCCTCGGCCACGGTGAGCACTATTGGCTCCGCGTTAAGCCGAGTCCTGGTGCAGCACCGAACGAGCCTTATTTTCCATTCCTGGAATCGCATGAACCGCCTAATGGCTATCGAGGCGAAGGTATCAGGAGTGGAGCCGTCAAGGCGTGTAGTCTCTGTTATGCTCTCCTCCTGCAGCAATGGGAAAGTTATGAAAGGGATGCGAGGCCTCATAGTCAACGAATATATTGGCTAAAGAGATGCGACGGAGGTCCGTTCACTGGTGCCGAAATGGCTCTCCAGGGTGAATACGCCGCCCAAGTACTTGGACTGACAAACGATCAGCCGCCACAGCCTAGACAAGAGAGTCGTCCAGTGGGAATCTCGCCAAGACTTCCAACGAATTCGCCATCGCCTAGAGTCGAGCAAACGAGGCCACCGTCTAACTCAGTAGAGCTGCCAAGACCGCACTCCAACACCACGGATCCATCCCGGCATCTGGAACAGGCGAGACTCACTATGGAGTCACCACATCAGAGATTGCAATCACCTCATCAAAGACTGCAGAGCCCTCGGCAACCCGTCGAGGAGCCAAGAATTTCGAACGAAGCCGCCCTGGACTTGAGGCACGCACCCAGGAGTTCACCGGCTCCGCAGCCCAGTTTACCTCCTCAACCGCAAGGTGAAGATCCTCGATGCATCCTGTCGATGATTCACCAGGATTCCCTCAAATTTCGTACATCTATATCCTCTTTATTCCTTTTCGCTTTTTTCTTTCACTTTTTCTTTTTTTCTCTCTTACGTCGAGCGGACTTTCTTTCGTGGGCTTTTTATCAGGAATGTAAAGGTCGTCTCTGAACCGCCGACGAGAAATTCAATATCCAAAGGCGGCTTTACATCATACTTTTACTTTGAATTGCAAATGCCGCGTCCTCATTGCGAAGATGATATTACAGGAGGAAGCGTCGGATAATCGATTTGTAATCAATGCCATGGGAGACACGGTGATTCTATCCCTGTTGTTCCGCGTATCGCGCTTCGACGCTATTAAACTGTAAAACAATATTTCGTAGTGCGTCCTATTATGCGTGCAGTTTTCAATATGTTTATCGAGCGTAGTAGATACTGATGTTTGGATACTCAAATATCTTAAGTCAGAGGATGTCTGGATCACGATTTAATAATTACATTACGATAACAAGGAATTAATTTGCACATCATTTATTCGATAATAGAAACGCGGGTTATAAGAACACACTTCAGTGTAAGATTATTTTAATACTTTTGGGCTCCACTTCTTTTTGCAATTAACCAGGAATACAAGGGCGTACATTAGGAATACCACTGGGATTAACGAACATCCTCGAGTTTCCCAGCTGTTCACACACAGATGCTTGATATTTTCATACGGAAATACGTGCAATGCGAGAGCCATGTTTATGCCAGACATTAGTAATGAATGTCAACCTGGTACTGGCGCCCGGTGTGAACATCTCCCTCTGCATTTGCACATCCCAATGGCGTTTTCGTAGTTATCTTCAGACTGGATGATAGTCAAGCTTTAGAGGTCTCATTCAAGTTTATTGCGATTTTAGATTAGAAATTCAGAGCGTCAAGAATTATCCGGTAATCGCGTTACTACATATATAAGTGATTGCACAAGAATAATCTCGATGCTGCTCAATACTGGTGTTTTTGAGATTCGATTATATAAGTGAAATCAAATCAGTCATTTATGAACTCATCGATCAGTGATCTTAGCCCTAAAAATACCTTTGATTCTCATTCGTATGATGAAAGCTATTGTCACTCAAGATGACAGCGTAGAAAGTATTGAGAGTCCTTGTAGTACATGTGGATAAGACAGCGAAGGGTTTTAATAATATATTATCAGTCGAATTAAATTCTGAGATTTCTTAAGGAATACGCAGTAATGCAGAAGTTAAGACCATGCGTAGTATCCCTAATTATTAAGTTGACCCGAAGAGTTTAATTGGATCTTTATCTGAGGTCAGCCGGACGGCTTTGGCCGTAATTTCAACGACGGTGTACAAAGAATGTCTTGTTCGTCTTCTACATCGGAGTAGATGACTCCCGTCATATGTAGTAGTTTATGCGGTTACTTGCTTATCCAAGAATTTCCAATTGCGATCTTTCGCCGAGACAGCGATTACCGCTTTTAAAGAGTCTCGAATCACTTTGACTTGCTCTTAGTAGGAGTATTGTGCGACCGCGCTTACTGATAATTTTTCTACTTTTAAAAATAGTCGCAGAGTTGCGTGACCGTTTGCTGCAAGCCATCGCGACATCTCAAGACGAAATGGTCCAGGCGAGGAACTGTAATCGTGAGTGGTCGCGTTATGACAATGTATAGTGGCATCTATCAGATTTAAGTAAAAGCTGCTTTTTAATGTTAACCGGTTATCACAGCTTTAGTATGTATTCGCTGTAAACAAACGAATCTCATCGGCGTTTATGTTGGCCTTAGCCCTTTCGGCTCGCTAATGTAAACATAAGTAAGTAGAGGTTAACAATTTCACAGATAACGCGGCACTAATCGCTGCAGCCTTATTTCATGAAATAAAAAAAAAATGCACGTTTTATAAGTTTTCCGCTACGCGGCACTTTTCGTTCCCCACATGCTTGTAAGTTAGTTCGCTTCCTTCTGTACTCTCGTCATCAACACGAACGTGAACGTGTGTGTATACATATATATTTTTTATTATTTAGCCTCCATGAAGTTCTTTGGTTTATTTCTTTCTGTTTATTTTACTCTAATGCTGCTATCTTCTTGACTTTATATCACAGTTTCTTCTAAGTCACACTTGGTGCAATGTTAACTGTATTGTTCTACTTGTTTCAGCCATCTATAGTGGAGGCTCTACGTCTAGTGTGGGAACGGATATCCTGGATCTCTCGATGCCCGACAAAAATTCTGTTACTGAAGTCTGCTATGTCTGCGGAGATGAGTTCAAGCGAGGATCACTCAGTCACATAGCAGCGAAACCACTGCCAACGCCACCGCATCCTGCCTCGAGTCCTCCGCCGTTCTTCCCATCCCTAATGTTACATCCTAGACCAAGCAGAAGTCGTCCAATGGACAGTGCTGGTCGTGTACAGGTAGGTTTGTCAGAAAGTTTATAACTTTGAAGATGAGGAATCTGGAGCACTCGTTATTTTTTAGTATGACAGTGTGCCATTGATATATTTACATTCTAGGCCTGTTCTGCATGTCAGAATCACCTGTTACTCCAGTGGAAAGCTTATACACGTCAGGGTGTACCACACGGTGATCGGAATTATACTCTCCGTAAACGTCAGGCACCTGCAATGGATACTACTAATTTCATTTGCTACACCTGCGCCCTAGAGTACCCATCGTCCAGTATTAGGCTGCTGTACTGCTGCCCCAATCCCGAGAAGGAGGCGTATTTTCCCTTTATCTGTTCTTTAAGACCGCCTCCTGGTGCCAGTCCGATCAGTCCCCAGGGTATGGTGCAGGTTTGCTCTATCTGTTATAAGGCCATACCCCAGAAACAGCAGGTCTTCGGCGGGGAGAATCACGAAGCTCAGCCTGTAGGGCAGAATGTCGATTTTCGACAGCAAGGTCAGTATTAAAATGCGAATATATGGAAGTTCTATAACTGTTAGTTGATTCTGTACACACAGGGCAATTATGTGTACAGATTTCAAATGTAATTGTATAATAATAAAATACTACGGTATTGACTATCAAGGCTTTTCATAAATATAGATACACATTTAGCATTTATAACATGTCAAGATTGTTATTAGTAATTCATGTTGGATTCACTTTGAGAATCTTGCTAACAATTGTGCTCTAATAATAACATATGAAACTTAGTTAAAAACAGAAATCGATTTTCAGGTCCCTCGCCACGACCTGCTGTGGCTAAATCGCCAGCGAATTCGGCTGGGAGTGACATCCGGTTTAAACCTTACGACCTGAACAAGTCAACGGTAGTTGTTAGTAAACAACGTACCACCGCTGTGAAAGCACCGCCAACGGGTCAACGAAATTCACCAAGTAACGGACCTGCTGAAAATGGTACCGTCGCTCTAGGACAAAATTACAGGTGCTATATATGCGAGAGACTTTATCCTCGTCCACACATGGAATGGTGAGTCTGATAATTATCTAAGATACTAATGAAGATCGTATCAGTGACTAGCTTGAACTAATAATTAATCATATATCTGCCTCAGGCTTTCGACGAGTCCTGAAGGTATGAACTCCCACGCAATGCATTTTCCCTGTCTGAGAGGAATGGCTAGGACTTCTGAAAATGCCTGTATGGACAGCCACGGGAGGGTCCTGGCTTGTAGTCACTGCGTCAATCATTTAGCGCAGCAGTGGGAAAACATGGATGCTGATCGTATTCCTTTAGAACGTCGCAGGTTGGTATCACGGATCATCCTGATAATACTTGGCGAGTAACAGAGTCCTGACATTATAAATATTCACTACCTGTTTTAGATACGATATTCCTAGTCCACATCCAAACGGCGACGTTAGCCGTTCCATAGCCACACCACCGAGTTCCAGCTCGGATCGTACCTTCGGTAGTAATCCAGGAACCTCCAGTAGCTCTATTTACTGCTTCCTCTGCGGTTTACACAGTGACCTCACCCTGGCCAGAGTCCTTTACGGTCGTCCACAGGGACGGAACGCGCCATTTTTTCCTGAATTATTACGCCATCAGTCACCACCCAATGCGGAACAACTCAGAGAGGATGGATCCGCCCTGGTTTGCACTTTTTGCTATCACTCCCTACTCGCCCAATGGCGACGATACGAGAGTCTCTCCAGTGGACAGCAGGTGAATGCTGCTGAGAGACAGTACAACACCCACGATTATTGTTGCTACGTGTGCGGCATCACCACCTACAGGAAACGGGTGAGGGCTCTGCCCGTCAAGGACTTCCCGTTCCTCAGGTATCATCGACAACCTGAGAAGAGTTTACTCCTGGAGAACGGGGACTTCGCCGTGGTGTGTCTTGACTGTTATGAGACTCTACGTACCCAGAGTCTAGAGTACGAGAGATGGGGACTGCCTGTCGAGAAGAGAGAGTACAACTGGATAGTCCAACCGCCTCCACCGGAAGACAGTCCTGAAGCAGCTATAGCAAGACTACCTTCTGGAGAAAGATCTGAGAAGGTGGTGAGTCTAGTGATTACATGTGGTACTTTGTTTTATCTCTGGCTGCTTTTAATCGGATTCTTTTGCCTATTTAGGTACCACCAACCTTGACCGTACGATCTACGCGCAAGAACTACCCGCCCAAGGCACCTGAGAAGAAGGCACCAGGAAAACTGCCGGAAAAAGAACAAGGTAAGTGACGACGGAATTGATAAATTAGGTATAGATCGTATAAATCCGTGCTATGGTACCAACACGTCGTGTAGATGGACTCTTGGTATCTGATAGCGAGCGATGTAATCTACTTTAGAGAAATGATTTAAACACCAAATAGTAAGTATATAAATAAGATAAGACTTAAAGAGACAATCATATAGTTCATCGTCTGGCTATCTTGCTCGTTATCGTGATCTATTTTATTTTGGATGTTTTGACGTTAAAATTTATATATGATTTCACGCAACGACTCTCTCGCCAGAAACCTTTTAATTAAACTTTTCCAAGGAACTCGTGGAAGGTTCGTGCGGATCTCACACCAGGTTCCCTTATAACCGGAGAAAATTAGTCTAAGTGATAAATTTATAAAAATTTTATCTCCAGGCGCCCTTTAACGAAGTGTTTTTTAAATTAAAATGTACCCGTGGAAAATACGTGTCCCAATCCTCGGTAAACCTAACCCTCTAGCTCATATACAAGTACTCTTCGAGTGGTAAGAATTCTTGGATCCTCTAATATTTGCCAGACTCACCCATTTCGGGTTATCTGGCCGTATTTCAGCGCTATCTCACTGCCGCAGTCGCGTCACGACGGTATATGCTGCTCTCCTCTACCACTTCAGCCTAGCTTTGGTTGACTGCTCTTCACGGGAGGAAGTTACTACTCAAAAGTGATAAATTCACGTGGTCCAATACCGGTGTAGTGTAGAACGATACCGAACTAGGTAATTCCATTGGCAAAGCCAGTCTGCTTTCAGAGTCGTTACATCCTTATCGGGATGCTGAGGCTGTTTTACTTTATTTATTGCAAATTAAGGACTGCCCATGCACCCATCGATGTTGAACGAATAGCCTCCAGGAACCCTTCTTACTCCAATCCCATCCTGCAGAATTTCAAAAGGGATCGCAAGTGTATACACGCTCTTGAACAAAGAGACGTCGGAGCGTTGTGGAGAAGATGAAGCCTAAAAGAAATAAGAGCAGAGGACAGCAGTGTAGAGGGTGCAGAGAGGATTGGAAGGGATGACGAGAGTGGATGAGCCTTGAGTGGTGCTCTTAAAAATCTGACAGACAAAAGGATCCTGACGCTCAAGAACCATCCAGTAGAAGCCTGATGGTTTGTCTTGGAGTGAATTTCTTCTTTTTCACGTTAACCTCTTCTGCTTCCTCTTCCTAGGTATTCCAGTGCGAGCGTCCTCATCCTCTAGTGCATGTCTACTCTTCCTTCTATTGAGAAACTGCATCCCTCGGGACGTCGCCGGCGTTTACCCTGTCAGGATACCACCGTATACGTAACTCGCCTAGTGCTGCTCGAAGAAGGAATGACCCTACGAGGAATTCTTCGACCGGTTTTCAAAACTATTATAATCCCGAGACTGTCTAGGACAAATTTTTAAAGTACGTGGTCAAAGGTCTACGTGGAGGTTAAAAAAAAATGGGAATTCAGCCAATGGCCTTGTGCCAAATATACGTCGTAGATACCATAGCTTCTCCCCAGGGTGAGCTATAAGATTCTCACTGTTGTTCTGTACCTTATGTCTCTCTATTCCTGCTCTGGGATAACACTGTACTTTTCTTCCTTCATTGAAAACCAGAACACCTAGCATTATCCTCTACGTGTATTTTTACCAAAACTAAACAAATGTCATTCTACCCGTTCAATCCTTGTTCTCTCGCCACCATCTTCCTGTAAATGAGCGCTACGTAAAGTCCTATTTAATTAGTCGCGCGTTGCCGTTTATCGGGAAATTCCTACGGCGAAGATGATAGGGAAACGTGTAAATTCTCTCTACCATAACGACAACGTATATGACAAGTAATACACGAATATTCCCAGGAGCCGATCGCCACGTTTCAATCCCACCGGTTGGCCTTCTAGCAATTTCGACGCAGACGCCACTGTACAAATGGTATTGTCGTGCGCCATTGTGGGCAAGAGGATAGTTAGCTTTACTGAATGGGAACGTTCGGTATACCGTGTGACCCAAAAATAACGTGTGTTATTCTCAAGAAGAGACACACCTGCCATCCTCTCTTTAGTATATACCCAGGTTGTCGTGTCTTGTCTATCCTTGGCATCGGCTGTATAAGAACTTCTGTCTTCTCTGACGTTTTCCCACTTATCTCCCTCTCTCTCTCTCTCTCTCGCTCTTCCATTTCACCTCGCACAACCATAAAGTCACTCGTCCCCGGGGACGCGTTGTCGCAGCTGATCTCCATTTTTACCCCGTAGCCCGTCTTCAGTCCCGCCCTTTTCTTTATTTTCTCTAGCGCCCTCGCTCCGAGTAAACGAGTACGCAGTATTTCCCAAACCGACACTACAGGAAGAAGGATTTCTGGAAATATTTTTCTGGCATGCAAACTTCATCCTCCCAAAGAGTAAAACGTCTGTCTCTTACCGAACCGTCCTTTCCTCACTTCGTCCTTACTCATACCCGGTATCCTCTTTATGTCCCAGCTATCCGACTTCGCAGTCCAACCCCGCTACCTGGTGCACCTAGGAAGACGTCGGTGAGATCCCATTACGCTTTCACGAGGGTGGTGGGAGTCCTGGTGCTTTTCTCAGCTTTATAACAGACCCTGGAATTTCGGTAGCTGCTGCGATTTGTATAATTCCGTTGTTACCGTCCTTGTACATCCTCTTCGGCTACCTCTGATATAAACGCCCTCTTTGTCCCACCTCGTGAACGCTCTTGGCATTTCCTTTGCCACCTACGGAACTTCGGCTACCCCTAAGTCGGACTCGCTAGTAAACCAAACTCCGTAATGTACACCCGTTAAATATCCATAACGGAGGATACAGCGTTCACCCTCTCCTCATAATCAGGAGTCTCGCGGGTGATAGCATCTACATATATGTATATACATTTTACCAAGAACGTCACTGTCACCGAGACAGAATACGAGTCGGTCGTTAAGAAGTCGACGGGGGTTCCTGGTCATTTTCGCACGATAAGCACAGCGAGGAAAATACGAAGTTTTCCCATTCCTTTTTTTTATGATTTTTTCAATTTCTTTTTTGATGCCAAAGATGGAGATTTAGTGTTACAGAGAAAATAGATGGGACAGTGAAAGAAGGGGAAGCGGGGAGATACTGTTAAAAATTGTCTGAAAGACTTTAATCGATTTTCAAGGTAAATTCGACGCACGATTGGATTATTACGTTTGTTGGTTCACACGTGGGTTTTCACGTGACACGACAGTGTATTTAATACACATGCATGTTGCGTGATTTACGTGTGCGCAGAACGACGCAATGTGTTTACTTGTATTTATGTTAAGACCGTCTTGTATATACGGTATGGATGATCACTGTAGGCTTTTAAGACTGCAACGTTCCTTTGTATTTTTCGAAGAAACATACTTTGCCCCGGTGCACAACGCTGTTGTACGATTTTCTTATGACATAATTTATAGGCATTCGTAACGTCTCATTTTTGTATTTTTCTAGTCTCTGTCGTGAGGGTGCATCTACGAGTTTTAACTGTCTTCTTGTTCCCGCTGACAATTCTCCATGTGTAACCAGGGACAGACAAACACTAGCGACACTCGTCGGTGAAAGTACGAAGCTACCGTTTAATATGGAAAAATCCCAAAGGATCTTTCGTAGGTTAAACTGAATGTGGTAATACTAGAAGTTTAGGGGTTGAGTATAGCAATAAACGAAACTACAACTCGTATCCGTGAAGTTGGCGACGTCGAAGTCCAACAATAATCCGCACCCACCCTTGATCTCGCAGTAATCCAGCTTGGCGAGGATTATTCGAAGGGATGTCTATGCTTCTTGGCCAAGTCAGGGGAAGAAGCTGGATGGTGCGCGAGTGGGACGAGGTTGTTCTAAATTCACCCCTACACCCCTCCGACGTCTTAAAGATTCCCAGACTTATCCGTAGAGGACTGAACTCTTTTTATTCCCTCCTTCTCTCAGCTCATCCCCGTCGTTCAGGATAATCGGGCAGACCCTTCGATTTTTGCGGATTCTCGCGGATCAACCGGCAAGCTGGTGATATGGTACCACCACCCTTACTCCCGGTGGCAATGCGCTGAGGGTGGTGAGATCCTCTCAACATGTACGCCAAGGGGATGAAGCCAGAGCTTGGGGGTGCGAAAGGGGTGGTCTCGAGAACGCCCGCAGCATGACACCGCATTGCGCCCACTTGCCAACCCGCCCAACACCTAAATTCGAATTAGGGTGCCACGGCACTCTCGTCAACCCTCGCCGGCACCAACGAACTCACCCCTGCCATTCGACTGGTACCCCCTCGCAGCACATCCTGAGCACCAGTAATTCCCATCCCCTTACTCTCTCTGCCCCTCTCGCTCTCTTGACTGGCTCCCCCCTATAACCCCCCATCAAACCCTCTTTGCCCTCTTACATCCCAGAGCGACGGGGGTGGCTCAGTCGTTTCCTCCCTTAGGAATCGATATCAACGTCATCAGCCACCCTCTCTCGCGCTCCTCTTCCGGAACCCCATCAGACACGCAGACCGTCTCACTCGATACTCCCCCTGAATCTATTTTCCTTCTTTCTCTCTCTCACTCCCTCTTTCTACCCTTCGTCCGTCCTTCTTCTCCCTTCTTGTTCCATCCCCCTGATTTAGGTGGTTGGTGGTTTGTTTTTGGAAAGATCCGTCCGCAGCCGCATGATACCGACAGCAAGGATTCATTTTACCTTCACCTGTAGCTTCCGTGGACGTTTAACGCGTCTATTTAAGGGTAGCTACGGTAGGCTTTACGCTTAGACCCTTCTGGAAAATATTGCAATCGTTAATTATTAACGTAGGGACGACAATCTCGTGTCGTTGAAACGACGCTAATCAGATGTATGTAGATACTGAGCGAGCACCGTTCTAGGTACCTCAGGAGTATTTACATTTTTTATATCCCCGCTCACTGATACTTAGCACGTGCTGCCGAAAATTCCTCTTTCTCGTCCTCCCGTTACGTACCCTTGTCCCCCTGCTTCCACCCGTACGCCGTCTTTCCATCGAAACTCTTAGTGCGCCGCGCAGACCCCTCGCGCTCGTGTTAATAATTAACCACCGACTGCGAGTAGCTTTGCCCCTCGCAAGCTACTTCACAGCTGCACGGTCTGTTTCACCCGGAGTGATCGCAAAGGACGTGCGTTACAGGAAAAACAATTCTGTGCGAGAAGAAACGTCTGTTTATCGTCCCTTGACGCTGCTCCCCTCGCCGCGTCGCCCTGTGTCCTTCACGTGAATTCCATTTAAAGATCGTTTGCCCGGAACACGCACGTCACGTGACATTTTCCGGTAAGCTTTGGGAGCGTCGTAAAAATCGACGGTCGAATGCATCGATAAATAAAAGCGCGTGTATGCCCTAAGGGGTGGGGGGGGGGGGTAGTTTTGTAATAATACTAGGGGAGTGCCAATTGCATCTGGGGTAAAACGACCTTAGTACAGCGAGTCTCTCCCTCACTTGGCCGTGATAAAAATAATATAGCTTATTAGCCCCAGGGGGCATGGCATGAGGCACGGACGGCGCGCGTTGTTCGCGGAGAGGTCGACACGAGAAGAGGGTTGGCTCGTGGAGATTGCCAGAGGTTGCCAGAGGTAGAGAGGGCTGCTAGGGTTCTCCCTGAACGAGCGGGTGTTTCGGGGAAAGGTACCCTGTCGCCGCCACGCATTGATTTTGCCCGACAGACAGCCGCCTGTTGGGCTCTCTGGCTCGTGAACCTAACTGCTCGCTATTCTCTCTCTTCCTCTGTCTCGTGTCTTTCTCGCGCTCATCCGCTCTACTCGTGGCTCTGCATCTCTTTATCTCGCTCCCTCTGACTCTCCGTCGGGCAAACCCCCTCCCCCCTGCCATCGTCGAAAAGCCTTCCTTTCGCACCACGCGGACGTCCCACTGACGCATTTACCAATCCGGCCCCTGCCATATTGGCCCGTTCTGCGCTACACTATGTAGAGTCGCATTCACGTAACCTGCCAGGATACGTAAATACTCGACACGATAGTTGAGTGTTGGCCCGCCGTTCGCACCGTTACCCCACGCTTCATGGGGATTGGCGGGGCTCGGCTTTTGCCGGTGGAGCGCGTGCCGCTTCAGCGCCAGATGGCTACGAGTGAGAGAGAGAGAGAGGGAGAGAGTGTCTCCGGCTTTCATATTGCCGGAGACTCGATCTCTTTCTCTCTCTCTCTTTCTTTCTTTCTTTCCTTCTCTGTTTTCCCTCTCCTTCCATACGCGCCGCCACTCTCTACCTCTAGTCACGGACTGTGCCAGCACCTCTCGGAGAGCGACAGAATGAGTGAACGATGAAAATGAGACAAGGAAAGTTCAGGCAGGTCCGTATATACTGAATTTTTTAACGGGTATCTACGTTACTCCAATAATCCATACGAGGTAACAATGCAGAAGTCATTCTCGGTGTCTGATCGCTATCTATCGATATCTTTCGTATATCCGTTCGTATTATAGATCCTTGACGAACTCTCGTGTGACTATCTGTTACGAGATACATCCCGATACCCTGTCATGCACCCTCGTCTATTGGACTACAAAGTACGGCCCTGGTGTATTGGTAGAAGCGTGCGAACGCGAGCGAACGAGAAAGAGAGAAGCCAATAACGTGTGCGCGAGCGAGAGATGAGAATACATGACGGAGATATATATATATATATACAGGGGAGTTCTTCGGCGAAGAAACGACGGCAGGCGGCGGTGTCGGCGTCGGCGGCAAACGGAGCGTCGATCGGCCACTTCCCTTCAGTCGAATGCCAACCGTCGTCGGTGATGTTACGTCGCCGCGTCCCGAAACTTGTCGTTATGATGACATCGTGAAGAGAGTCGCCGGCCGCAACGGTCACACGCGCGTTTCTGGCGCATGCGTATTTGTCATCCCCCGAACTGTGAGAGTGTACGAGAGAATTTCAGTTTCTGCGTGAAAGGGAGAAAGAGAGAGAGAGAGAGAGAGAGAGAGAGAGCGTGAGTGAGTGACTGAGATGAGAAGATAGTTTTAAAGGCCACATCCCTACTTCTCTACCCCTTGCGTCTGCGACCCTGTGAACGTGTCTCGTATCTCTCAACCAACCCACCCTCTGCGCACTATACCACCATTATCGTCACCAGCGAGCAACGGGTGTTACACATCTCCTCCTCCCTCACCCTATCACCCATAGTTTACACACTCATCCCTTCCTTCTCCCCCCTCCCCTCCTCCCCCCCTCTCTCATAGCATCAAGTGAAAATATATCGGCCCGGCGTCGTCTAGCAGCGCCGAAGCATTCAGTCAATTAGCCGTAATGGCGCGACCTGCCGCGTCGGCCTGAGCCAATTAAGTGGTGATTAGTGTGCGGACTGTACCGTACTATATACCGCGCTGTGACGTGATATACATATATATATAAAGCTATATGTATATATAGCTCTGACAGTGCGCGGCCCGCGCAACTTACCCGTCTACGTTGTTTACCTCAGTACAGACCGCGACGTTTATCCGGACGCACGGGATTACGTCGGGAAACCACGTCGATTCTCGTTACGCTTTGGTCGAATTGTAATTGATTCCTCATTAATTATGATAGCTTCGTGCATTATGTCGGTGAACGTTTTTTATCATACTGTGAGAATACCTTGGCGCGATCGATAATCACGACGACGCCAACCCCCTTGACTGAACGTACTATATATATATATATATATATATTCGTGCGAGATAAGTGAAAAAAAGAAGAGAGAAAGAAAAACAAGAGATTTACAAAGAAAAAAAGAAAAAATAAATAAAAGTGGAATACAAAGGGTGACGTGTTTTCCCGCGAAGAGGAAAAAAACAGTCGGGGGCACCCTTTCGACGTGTTTCACGGGGGGTGGTTAGCAACCCCTTGTCGACGACACAAAAGGCCTCGACTCCTCTCACGATCGATCCTAGCCGCTGTCGCGCGACACTCGCGTTAAATAGTTCGCGCCAGTGGTCAAAGGCCGACACGGATTTCGCGCGTGTGATTCACCAGAATTTATTTCTGGGTCGTCCGCCGTTCCCAAACTGTGTGTATTACACCTTGACGCGTGTATGTGTTTTATCGATGGCGGCCAGAGCTCGGCTGTCGCACGCAACTGCATCGTTACCATTACCCCTGCAGTGTCAGTGTTTATATTGAAACGGGTTCCCGCCCGATATAACTTGTGAGATTGTCTCGACTTAACGAGGCCTGATCTTGTACCGTGCGCGATCGCACCGCCACTGGCGGTGACTCGTTCAATTATCACATTGCATCTCAGGCTGAATGACAGAAGAGTGAAAGAAATATGGATTTTCGAGCGCCTCATCCGCTCATACATCCTTCGCATGGTGGACACCCATACTACTATCCAGGTACATGTAAATGATACGTGGTAATAATATCGATTAGTTTATATATATATATATATGTTGGACTCAAGTATTGCCATATTGAAGCATTTCGGTGCGCCTTGACTCTAGTGGTCCGTACACCTAGGAGAATTCGACGAAGAGCGGGAAATTTGAATGGACTATGAAAGCAGCGTCGAGTGGCGTCGTTATCGGGAAATGAAACGCGGCCGACAACGAAAATAAAAAAAAAAATTTTTTTTCAGGCCAACTTCGCTAAAGCCAGTTTATCCTCGGGCCCATTATTAGCCGTGCGTTAACGTCATTAATTGCGTGTACGCGTTTTATCGTCGGGCGTAAAAATATATTGGACCTCGTACGTACTTCTTTTCCGATCTGTGTACAAGGTACGTAGCTTTGTCGATAATAAATATAATTTGCTGCTATATGCGCGATATCCCCTATCATCCATCGGGCAGGGGTCAGAGGCCGTGAAAAACCTCGTACGTCCCGGCGAATAAACCAAATATCCAACGCGGGTCGATCGATCATTGGAAATTACTGAGGCTGAGCGAGAAGGATGGAGAAGGAGCGTAAAAAGAGGAGGAAACTTCAAGGAGCGAACGGTTTTCTCCCTTTGGCTGCCGTGTACCGTTTAACGAGCCAGAGGTGAAAGAAATGGCTAAATACGTGGAATTAAGTGAAACGAAAAGAAAGTATGCGTAACGATCGGGCAGTCTGGTCGCACTCGTTATTATCACTAATAAAGAATCCTGAGCCGGTAGCGTCATTAGGAACACCCGAGGCGGGTCAGGCCGTTTATATGGGCCCCTAAGCCTTTTATAACGAAGCCCCGCCGGCGGGGTTTATCGCATAATTCTCTTGGTCCAATCGTTACCGCTCGATATCCGGAATTTAACTAGGACCTAAGAGTGAGTGGGGAGGAATGAAAAAAAGAAAGAAATAAAAGAGAGAGATGGATCCCTATTAGATCTGCCAAATGGAGCGAGAATTTTCTCCCTCTCTCTCTCTGCTTCTTATCCTATTCGTATCTCACTCTTAATTCCTTCATCCGTATCTCCTATCCTTTTACTCCTTTTAAGCCCCTGTATCTCCTCTATTCATTCCTATACACGCAATTGCGGTACCTCTCGACGCCTCTGCTTATCCCAGAATCTAAATCGTTTCGCCGATGTTACCTTCCGTGCGCAGGGCACGATTTTATGCCTCTCTCGTCAACCTTCCCAGTCATCCCTTGTCACAACAGTCTACAGCACCAACCCTCAACACGTATCTGCACGTGTCAATAGTAAGTAAAAATATCCATTTGGCCCTTGTATATACCGAATCTTTAATTTCTATTAAAATCCACATACTTCCTCTGTCAGTTCCTGCTTCAGTTGAGTTTCTCTCTTCGTTATGGTAAACGTAAAAAAAGATAGTTTAACGCCAGAAGGGAAGCAGCTTACGTCCCGGTAGTCGAGCGGAGCCTTTAAAGCTCGTATATCGACAGTATACCAAATATATATATATATACACACATATATACACGATTTGAGGGGATAAAATAATATCTTCACATTTGCAGTTCCACTATCAGTAAACATACTGATTGATAACATTAACAGTACCAATGACGGTGCAGTATCAAGTGGTACCTCCTACAAGTTGACGTACATGTAGGAGCTAGTGATCGTCAGGAGTGGCTGACTGGCTAGTGGCCTTTAATCCTCCCACCATCTGACCTCCCCTTCACCCCCCACTACTCATCCCTCTAACACAGGGGTTAAATCCAGTTCCATTACCGGATTCAATCCGGCTGGGTTGACGCGGTAGCTAACTTAGCTAATTCTCGTAACCCCGACCTCTCGAGTGTCCAAACTAAATAATGCAACTGGCTTCGTATGCTCTGCGCGACGTCGTTTGGATTGCGAGTCGACCTAGGGGTAACCCCCGAGCCACAATCTCTCCTTCTCGTAATTCCTTAACTTCATCCCCTGATAGTCGCTCTACGTCGCACGAAGTAGAATCCGTATTTCGGACAATAAGTCCTTGGCCGCGCTGAGCGAACGTAAAAAAGGCACGGCGGTGACTATTACAGGGAGTGTTGGAGGGGGGGGGGGGGTAATTGGCGATGCGACGGGTGGCTGGTAGGAAACGAAAGTAAGACGGAGATAAAAAGGGAACAAGATGGGACCACGTAACCTCGTAATAATAAAGTCCATTATCCGATGGGACAGGGTGCGATCCTCGAACTGCCAATGGCTTATATACCCAGACCCTAATTTCATCCCCGTGTCTTCACCCCCCTCCCGCCCTTCGTACTCCACGACATTCCACTCTCAATTCCAACGGTCCCCCTCCTGTCTTATTTATTTATTTTCATCCCCTGGACTACCTGACGCTCTCTAGTTATTTCTACTGCTACATTCACGCGTACACACGCGCGCGCGTTCAGAAAGATTCAGAGAGCCGTGAAACTGTACTACGCGCGCAGACTCGGCCACTAAATAATTGCAGGCTGCCAACGTTACTTTTTTTTTCTCTTCATCCAGTCCCGCCAACGCTCAACAAAGGGCTGTTTGAACAACCCTTTGTGTCGCGTCTTGAGCCCCTCTGTCCCTTATACTTCTCTATACGGGCTCAGCACACCGTCCACCCTGCCCATCGCCCCACTATACCCTCTTCGTATACCCCTTGTGTCTCGACGTTCACGTATATTTACATGCGCCATTCAGCATCTGTCGTTCTATCCTAGCCCTTCCTTCACCGTCGTACCTTCTGGTACCCATACTGTATCATCAAGACCCTACTGGATCCACGTAACCTCCCGTCGTCCCTTTATTACACGTTCTCGCTGTTTCTCTCTCTAGGTCGATTTATAGATTATAAGGACTCCTCCCAGTCAGTGCCCACCTATAGCCGTCGACGTTGTAGTCGATTCACGGTGACTCCGTACCTTTTTTTTCATATAGGGATACACATGTTACGTAAGTGGCACTGGTCGTGCCCTTTGCGTATACAGGTAACAGTCTACTCGATACGTTTGCCAGGATTGCACCCTTAAACCGACACACGATTTTTTTCTCTTTGGGATGAAGAGGGAAAAAAAATCATTGACCTTTTCTACGTTACTTTCATCTTTCTCTTTCTCCCTTTTCTACGTCCAAACGAATCAGAGGGTCTGTGCTTGCACGTAATACCAGCCCTTGTGTACATGCATGTAATATGCATGCTCGTCTCCCGAGCCACCTTTCACCCACCCACTCACCCTTCCGCCACCTCTACTCTTTTATATAAGTCACGTAGGACCCCAGGGTGTGTGTTGTTTTATCGTGAAAACGCGAAGGCGAGTATGCGGACGCGTGACGGGAAATGTGATTATCAAACGCGTTCCCGCACCGGCGCGACGTTTTACCTTTTGTTACTTCGGTCGTCGCTGATCGCCTTGGGAATCTCGAGCTATCGATCATCCCTTTCCTTCGTCGAGACTCTCGCGCTACTCCATACGTGTTACGACACTTCTCTCCCTGTTCACCCGTGCCTGTATACCTGCCAGCTAGGATTGCCGTACACCTTTATCTCGACATGCTCGTAAATTTCAAGGCTGCGGAAATCCCGAGCGGACGAGGGAGACGCTAAATTGCTATAAATTGCCAGGACATTAACCGCGACCTTGCTATTTCCGCTTATAGCTATCCGCTGTGTTACTACTGTAACAACCCCTAACCGTCGCTCTCGGTGTCTGTACTTCTCGTTTCTCACGTGGTTGCATAGTTCGGCTTCACCTCGCCTCTTCCTGCTTCGCTTGCTTCCTTACTTCCGGTATTGGTACGTATTGCTTATGGTAGGTATTGAAAGTCTCCCGGCTCTTGACCACCGGATACGAGCACTGACGTGGTCGCTTACGTGGGGACGCCTACGACTTCCGGTCAACCTCTTGGTTACGTTTGGGCAAGCTGACGTCTGGTAAAGGATGGGTCTTCCTCGGTGGGCTCGTTTCTTGCTTCTGGCTTGCGTGCTAGGAAATTCTGTTGTTACGTCAGGGCTTGGTAACGACTTGGGGTGCGATGCGGTAGTTGCCCGTGGGCCTCTGTAGGTGTGTTGCCCCTGGGCCCATGAATTAGGTATGACATCCCTGCATCGGGCACTCCTCTCCCCTTCGATTCTCGATCAATACCCCGACGCGGTAGGCGGGATCGCGAACTTCGCGAGGGTTAAAGGCACCGCTTTCTTCGGTACGGTTTAAATCGGGAAACTTACCCTGAATTAGCCTCGAGTTCTCCTTGAAATTAATTTATCAGCCCCCTGAAACTCTGTCGAGAGTCTATGCTGTGTCTCTCGCTGTCTTTCTCTTACTCCTTGTTTCACACTCCTCTCGCTATCCTGATGCTCTTTCACCCTCTGTCTTACAGCCTCCATCTGTTTTGTCGACGTCAAAGGTATACTTGAGAGTGCGGCAAGTAGGGGTGAGAAGGTGCAAAAGGTACGAGAACCGACGAAGCTTACGACTTTCTTGCGTCCCTATCACCCCATTCGTCCTTTACGTAAAATTTACCCTATTTTCCACCCTCCGGCGTGCTTTCGTACCTTGCGAGACGTTCTTGAAAAAAAAAAAAAAAATCCTGGACTCGCAAGGTATGTTGGTGATAATGCCGTGAGGGTTGTGTACCCTTGTTGGAACTCTGCCCCCTCTTCCTCTCCATCTCCATCTCGCTCTCGTGTCGTAAAGAGGGGAGAATGTTTCTCCGCTCTAAGAACCAGCACCCTTTTTATACCGGTGGCTTTTCTTGCCGAGCTTCGTGTACTAACCTAACCCCCCGCCCTGAACTCCATCCCCTTTGTGGACGATGCAACACTTTTTATTTTACGGGATTAAACATTCGTTTAAACGGGCTGCCGGTAATGCGCCTGGGGGATGCGCGCAGTAACGCGGGTGGCAAAGGAGACTTAGGATTCTATCAGACGAGGGGGAAAAAGAGAAAACCGGTCGAAGTAATACCGACGTAAAATGGAAAGGACGGTAAAGTAGGAAATCATCCCCTGCGAGCGTTACTTTCTCACGCGCGTTAATTAAAATTCAATTATGTATTTCTTTATATTTTTTTTCTCTCCTTCTTCCTCGTACTTATATGTATTTCAATTCTCACCTACTCGCTCTTTCAGTTTCAATCGGTTATCTCTCTTTTTTTTTTTCATTCTCGTAGCAATTCCCACCACTCCTCTACCACCCCGAGAATCTTCAACCATCAACCCCCTGTCGACGTACATTAACTTTATTGAAGAGGGGTCCAACCGTCATCCCCAATGCGAAACTTTCGGCTACTTTCGAGACGTTCTCGAATGTTCCACCTCTTCACCCTGCTACCACCCCATTCTACTTCGTCCCTCGCAACCCTTACCTCCCTGCCACCATCACCCTCATATTTTCACCTCGCTTCCTGATCTTCTCGCTAGTCAGTTCTAGATTTCCAGCCGAGAAAGAAATAAATGCTAAGTCAATATCGAATTCGTGACACGTAACATCCCCTAGTCTCATTCACTCAGCATCCCCTCCTGCCATCTGGAGCTTTTTGACTTTCATTGATTTTTAATCTCTTACGCTTCACCACCGGATCTCTCGCTCTTCCAACTGTCTTTACTAATTCAAGAGGGAGGGGGGGGGAGGGGTGGCACAAACGTCAACCGCAACCGAGCGCCATATTTGCCTCCATCCCCCTTCAACCCTTATAATAAATAACGACTGTTTTACATGATCGCACAATTTATGGCTAATTCGTAATCATTACCCTCACGCAAGCCATTACGGTTCGTTCGCATGTTGACTCCACGAGCAGGCCAACTTGATAACCACAAAGCACAAGCGTGCCAGAAGCTCAAACCCCTATAGCAATGACTACCCTTTTGCCCCCCACCCTATCATATTTCACGAGATCAGGAACATCGTCGAATAGACACTTGCGTTTCAATTAGCCTTCACAGTTCACGTCCGCACGTTTAATACCGTATTACGTTTATACTGTAATTATACACAACCAGCCCGTGGACGTCTCTCCTTGTGGACGCTCCTTAACGCAGTAGTAGCTGACGAGCGAGGCGATCCGGGCCCGTCCTTAACTCGTCGAAATTAACCCGGGCACCGACATCGTTTCGACATCAGCGAGTTAACGCTCGGCTAACTCGACCCCTGTAACGACTTTCCCAACACTAATTAGCAGCCCCGACGATCTTTATTGATTTGTTTTCTATCCGGGAACAGCTCGTCGTCGGCCGGTGCCTCGTAGACAGGCAGGGGTGCCGTGTAGTAAAGGTGTATAAAAGCGCACAGCTGCGTATCGCTGTGGTACCTAACGACGTAGGTGCTGCCATCTGTGTGCCTGTACGATATACGCTGACGGACGGGGTCGGGTTGGAAAAGTTAAGAAGTAAAAGAACAAAATGATAATGTGCGAATATTGTACAATCTTGGGAATGAAAAACGAAACGATGCTGGCGGATTCGTAAATCGGAAAGCCGAATGGGTAAGCGGAGATTTCGTGGTGGAGCATTGTGTGACGGCTCGTTCTTACACGCTCATGGGAACTCGCCTGTTGGCAGCCCTGCTGCTGCTGCTGCTGCCGCTGCCTGCCTGCCTGCCTGCCTGCCTGCCTGCCTTCCTTCCTTCTGTCCCGATACTTGAATGGGCTCCCCCTTACTGCTGCTGCCATAACTTATACGTATATCTATAGCAGTCTTATCACGTCGCGAAATGGGAATAGCAGGAACTGAGCTGGCCAATCGATTCTATGGGTGTCTAACCGCGCTTAAGTCCTCTTTCCTTCCGTTTACTATGTAGCTTCGTCATTCGACTGCTATTAGTCATCCGAGGCACATCCATGAAGGCGCCTTTCCAGCACATTAGCATTACGGATGCTGTTACAACTACCTCAGTGGCAACCCTAACCTCTCTCGTACTCGTACCCTTGGCTGTAATAATATATATATATAGACATAACATTGTATATATATATATATATATATATGTATCTTGTGCACCACTCTACTCTCTCTCTCTCGTGTCAGGAAAATTATCGGGCAATTAGCTACCGGCTGAGAGGTCCTTCGTAAAATCATCTGCTCTAATCTTATACTCTCTTTCTCTTTTTCTCTCTCCCGTTCATTATCCCCCGCAATATTTCACACGCTCGCGCTACTAGAAATTTCCAATTTTACGCTTAACTGATTTACGGTTAATGAAGAGCCATTGCTCGCTCGCTTCTCTCTCTTTCTCTATCGTACACACTCAACCGGCCACCACGACGCAATAAAGGAAGTTTATCGACCGCGATAAATCTTTAGGACAAATCGTGCAAAGGCTCGATGAATTCAGCTACTTTCTAGTTTCGCCGCGGTGTAACGTAACTTCGTGTCGCATAATCCAGGATGCACCTAAAGAGAGACGCGTCCCTACTGAAATCCCTATAGGACACAAACAAAGTGTACGTACGCACGTGTCGCGATATATAACCTCGGAACCTATCAAATTGCCTATTGATTACAATATTGCCCATAGATCCGACTGTATTTACACGGGTATCTGAATGCCCAATAACGTACACAGGCATATACATATATATATATATATATATATATATATATACATATCCATATATGTATAATACATATCTACAATGCTAGCAATATTTACCTAGAGTACCTGCTCTGTAATAGTGCAGGAGCGAGAGAGAGAGAGAGAGAGAAAGCCCCTTTCGATTAAGGACCCTAATGAAAATTGATCGTCCGGGCTAACTGCATTTCACGGCGAGTCGCAGCTGCAGTGCTCTTTACCTCCTATGCATGCGCCGCATGGCATGGCTGCACTTGCTGTTATCTATACCTGCAACTGCAACAAAACGCCTATCCTCGGTATACTCCTTTACGGAAGGAGAATTCAGAATCGTTGGCTGACCTCTGGTCACTGTTGGCTGGACAATTAGCTGCACTAATTATCGCGGCCATTAACGTCTCTTGCCGCCATGACCGGGTATCAGTGTTTATGGGTTTTTTTTATAATAAAATCAGCCATTCATCCGTACATCCGTTTGATCTGTCGATGTTCACAGTTTTCTTTTTCTATTTTTTTAATGTTTTTTTTTTACGTATTTTTCCTTTTAGATTTTCGAATCCTCGCAAGTGGCTTTTTTACCTTTTTTTGTTTTTTTTTTTACTTGCCCATGGCCTAACTCTATGTCTGTCTCTCTCTCTCTCTCTCTCTCTCTCTCTCTCTCTCTCTCTCTCTCTCTCTCTCTCTCTCTTTCTTTCTGACGGCATAGCGGATTCTTACGATTTAGCGGTTTCGAGTATGCGTATTTTTATCTCTCGTTATACCGTTTACGAATTTATATCACTCGGTGCCGTCAAACCTTGGTCCAGAATCCCGAAGGCGTCTCCTCGTATCCGCCAGTATTCACGCGACGGTTATTCCGTGTCGTTGCGCGTCCATGGCCTCATGCCAGAGCTCGTATCAACGTGACCCGAAAAATTCCGATGCTGACGAGGGGAGGGATTGCGGCTTCGTTGATGTCGCTCTGCATATCTAACCAACGGAACGGTCGTTTTCCAGCCATATGTGTGTGTACATATATATATTATTGTACATAGAAAGCATATATGTACGTTCTTCCGTGGGCTACCCTCTCGGCTGAGTGGATGTGGCCCGACCAATTTTTCAGACAGCCAGTGACGTCGTGTGTAACGATGCGCCCGACTGAGCTTCTCTTATTTTTGCCATTTTTTGTCTTGTTCCCTTCTTTACTCTCTTTGTCCCCTTCTTCACGTTCTTTGGGCAATTGTGCGGTACTGCCAACTGGCTGTGTACGGTCTCGCAGCTGGTTTTTCACTCCTTTACCACTTTCTTGTCTCTGCGTAACTGATTGGCAGTCTGTCAGGGACGAGGGGGGGATGATATTGAATCTCTGAATGTTGGTGCTTGTTTTTTTTTTTTTTTGGTACCTTTTCTTTTTTTGTCGAGTATCAAGTGTCTTAGTGGCAGCGTCACGGATTCGGAATTAGGACTGTCTATTTGGCCCGGGATACGTTCGGACGACATCCGTCAAGCTTTGTCGTACCGTTAGGGACTTTTGCTCCCTCAGGGCGAAAGGGCAAATAAGGGCTCGTTTCGTGGGTCGGATAAGGAATTTATTTCGCTTTCTTTTTCTAAGCTTGTCTTTCTTTACTTTTTTTTTTTTCTTGATGGGAATCTTCGTTCTATTACGGGAAACCTACCTTGTCCGTTCCGGTCGCTGTTTCTTCGAGGGTGACACTTTTTTGCTTTTAACGAAACAGGGGATGTTTGTCTTAATTATCTTGGAAAGTCATTGGGAGATCATCGAGTGGAACGCTGGGCGCTGCTCGAGTCCCGGTACTTTAATCGCTCGTAGTATCAAACATGTACCGTATGCATGGAACAGGTAGGGAAGAGCAGAAAGATAGCGCAAGATGCACGGATCGGTCCGAGTAATGTCAAAGACGTTTCCGGAATTGCGATCTCGGGGAATCCCAAGGATTGTGCGGATGAAGTATGACCGGCATCAAGAGAGTCGGTATGACGCGAAGCGAGACTGAAAAGAGGAAAGAAGCATACGAAAAAGTTGTCACGTCTGAGGTGAGAACCGGGAAATCCCCGAAATACTATGTAAAAGGCGAGTCGTCGGTTGTTCTATGTTATTCGATCAAACCAAAGAGACGCTACCGTCGTATATTGTATTTTCGCGCCAAGATTTAAAAACATTTTTCGAACGTCGGTCATCCATTTTTTTTTTTAATTAAACTCATACCAGTCGTTACATCATATATATATTCCACGTTGAAATTCCTCGAGAACGAACCTTATCGTCGTCCCTGGTACGTCTCTTGACCTGACTAATTTGTTGGTTATAAATATATCCTCCCGTAGAAGACGTCGGGGGACAAGGCTGAATTACGTAATTCACAAAGGTCCTCCAGGATACCCATTGCTCCGATCTACTCCCGCGTGTGCTATGTCTGCTGTCCCAGGTGATCTATAAGGACTTGCTTTACACCGAGGTACTTCGTCTTCGACCTCTCACGACTTCTTCGAATACGTGCTCCCTGTGTTCTGAACTATCACCAGGTACTCGAGCGTCACCACTTCGGCGGGTAACCACCTACCGCGTCGCGCTACCTTGTTACAGTGCTCATCCTGGATTTCCTCTGATTCCAGGCAGTCCTTTAGTCGCAGATCCGTTCGTACCTTTAAACGTAAGGGTTTCGCCCTCTCAAAACCAAAGCAAATCCTTTATATATTATACATATGTATATACATATAGGATCGTCCCTCTCGGTACCTGTGAGGACGTCGAATACCCCTTCTGTACTATGTATACATAAGCCACTGCTTGTATGTATCCAGGATTACTTCACATCTCAGAGAGACTTCCTCTCGTCTTATTCACGTCCAAGGTAGTTGGTAGCTGGTACGGTGTCTCGGTTAATCCGACTCCTTGCTTCCTTCAGGATCCACCACCCGTATTCAGGTCACGTTCCCAATAACGCTACCAGGTATCGGTTACCTGATGACGTTGTTACCCGAAAATTGCGATTTTCGTTTTTTCACCCTTTAAGAATTTTCGAAAAACTTTTAGACCTACAGGACGTAGGTTAAGGGTGAATGTGACGTCGTCGTTATCCTGACAGAAAACGTATATACGCTCGAACGAAAGTTACGTCCACGTGTCAAGACCTTGTTGGTAAAATTCGTCGATACGTTCCTGGCAGGATTATTGGCTTAGTCACTTAGGTAAGGCTGCGTCTGATAGGGAGTAAAAGGTACGTAAGGGTAGGAACGGATAAGGGGAGTTTCAGATGGATATAGATACAGGACGATCCAAGCCGTTTGGTCCACGAGGGTTGATGCCACCCTTTGCCCTCTCGAGCAACCCTTGTCCAAGGATTACTTAGCCGGGTCGTGTCTTCCGTTGCAGTAACGTCTCTAGGTGATATCCGGGGAACCCCCCTCCGATCTTTAATAGATTCGACAGATCGAGTCAAGTGGATGGCCACTCCAATTGGCCCCGTAAATTCATCCTCTTCTGTTCTCCCTCGGGAGAGGCTGACATCCACTTTCCATCACCCCATACCTCCTTACGGGAATGTAAACAGGGGATGAATCGAATCGCTGGAACCACGGGAGTTACGTGTGCTGCCAATAATTTTACCTTAATGACACGCGCGTCTGGTCCACACAGGGTTTTACCTACTGCGTGTGTGTGTGTATATATATATCCCCCCACCATCCTGGCTTCATCTCCCAGGGGCGAATTAATAACAAGAATAATTACTCGCCGTACGTTTATTGGCCGAGGGAGACTCGTATTTATTATTTTAATAAATTCTACCGACACTTCTAATCGATTCTCCCTCGTTTCAGATACTAATCAACTGGCCTGGCCTCCCTATCCCTTGCCCATTCACTCTCCATATGCACACGAAGTAAATCGTTGCACCTTTCGAGCATTATTGACTGAGGTATCATTGAAGCAGGTGCAGCAGGATATTGTAACGTGTATCGTTGTACACGTGAACATTACGTGTACTCGTATGAATATGTATCTGTAAGTCCATTTGTCAACCTTAGGAACCTGTACCCTGGTTACATGTGAAATTCAATGTATAAGTATAGATATGTATCAAACTGGAACAGAATGAAACAGCTGACTTTGACACGTTACAGAAGCTTCGGTTAATATATTATGGGCGAAGCTAATGATTTGAATTCAATACGAATATCTCGTATCAACTGCGACTCTAAATAGCGTTTATGGGTATGACAAGTGATGCCAAGGCAATACACTGTGTATTTAGATTGTAATATATCTTGTCAGGAATTTTTATACATTTTTATGTATATTACGCGAACGCACGTAAGTCCGTCTCACTCGCACCCGTCGTATCCGTATGAATTTCCAAACTAGAATAGCCTGCGGGATCTCGCATGACAGCTGCCGATGCCGCCCGGTGCATTTGAAAGTGGACGACCACGATCTATACCTGTGCGGAGTCTATGCACAGGGTGAGTTTGGAGTTGCATTAGGGATTCAAAACGCGAGGTATCCCGTCCCTACCCCCTTACCATCCCTTCCCCTACCTCAGTGTATAAAGGACGCTCCAATCAGCAGAGAAACTCGGATCGGGTGCGTGTTGCTAGAATTCCTGATGGAGGTGGAGGAGGAAAAAGGCCTGATAGCTTCAGGATTGTCCGGAATAGGGGTGAGCCAATCCCGGCTGTGAGGAGGATGAGGTGGGAAGGTCGAGGAGGATGGCGATGGCTCTGACTGGAAGCTTAGGGGGAGGAGATGAACGACTGTCGGGAATATAAATAGGGAGGACGTTGAATCGTGAAACGAGCCGAAACGGCCGCGGGTAGGATGAGAAGTTGGGTTAGGTTAGGTTATAGGTGGGCGAAGTCGGAGGTAGGGAACTGTCGGTGCCAGATAAACCGGGGGATAATTACTTTTGCGGGATTCGATTAATATCTTCATCCTGCGGGAGTACGGTTGAGAAGGGGTGAGGATAGAGGAGGATGGTGGAGGGGGGGGGGGAGAACCTTTCAACCCCTATAGTAGCCTCCTTTCCAATCTTTTCTTTTATTTCAATTCCCTAAACCCACCTCCCGTTTGGCCTCCTATATTTCTTCCTGTCTCATCTTCCATGTTTTTTTTTTTTTTCTCCACTATCATCCTCCTCCTCCCCCTATTTTTTTCTTCCCCCTCGTCACGTCAACCTCTCGTCCTCACAACTTTCACGAATCTACCAACGTGTTCCGAGGAAGCCGATTTCACTCACTCGCTGCTTCTTCTTCTTCTTCTTCTTCTTCTTCTGCTCCTTAAGCCCAATGAAGAATTCTCCTCGACGTTTGTTTCCCAACCAGCTCATTCCGTCGTTTGACCCGTTTGACTCCAATTGACACACCAGTTGGCCCCAACTGTACCTACGCGTTGTCATGACTCCCGAGTAACTCGGCTCACCAGCTCGTTAAACTTGCTCCGTGCCCTCGTCACCCGAGCGCTAATCATCCTCATCGTCAGCAAGAGTTCCTTGCCCACGCTGTCACGTTAAACGGGGCCCTGCCAAATACACACGGACCCCGTGACAACCCGTTGCTGGGGTCATTTGCGACAGGCACCCATCCTGCATATGCATAATATCTTTGCCTCGATTCATCACCAGAGGCTCCTCTCGTATGCTTTGACTCAGGAACTAGGATCACTAGGTTATATATGTATATATACCCTTTACTTTGGCAAAAGCACTACCCCTACTATATTCTATATCGCCCTCCTCTCCAACCCAGTCCCATACGGACTGCTAGGCGCACATCAAAGCCGAATATAAATCAATTACTCAGGGTGAAGCGACGTTGAACCATGGCTACCGAAACCCTATCTCCATCTACCGTCTACCTCGAGGTACTAAAATCATCCGTGGCGTTCTAGCTGGCGTCAACGCGAAAACTCGATTATTCAATTCGCTGTTATATATCCATGGGTTATTTTGCTATGTCCATACCTACACCGTATATTGCTGCTAATACTTCTGCGGACATTCATACCCATGAGTATCCACGGGAATAAATTCTTACACGACAGACAGTGGCTACAGTCGAATAATGTCCGGCACTTCTCTAGTCACGGACGGATCAAAGTCGAGCCGGAAAATATTTTCCGGAGTTCCCGGCATTTATCTTCGTGGACCTCGCTGAGGATGAGTTACTGGCCCGAGGCTGTCTCCTGCTAGTTCCGATTTATGTCGCATGTCCTCCTGGGCGTCTCTTGGGTTCCATAAAATTTTGTTCTTCTTTCTTTTCTTCCTCTTTACATTACACATCTCATTACGCAAATTCGTATGTTGTGACAGATGCGTGCGGTCTTACCGTGCCGTGTGCGAAGTAACTATATTTAGCGTGACGGGTTTTGCTGAGTGGGAACGCGTGTCAAATAAATACGGCGCTTCCGGTTCGACGACACGTCGTTGTGGATCGGTGTGAACGTGCCTTAAAGCCAATAATTAGAATGGAGGAGTGGCGGGGCTTTCCAGATGGGACAGTTGTGAATATAGACATAGAGGAGAGGTACAGTGTGCTTAAGGACAGTTGGTTCACACTGATGGATGGTCAACTGGTGAAATTTGTACAGTTGATACTTTTTTTTTACTGGTAACAAAAATTTGATATTTTTTTTTTTTTTTCGAAAGAGACACACACACACACACCGGTATTCCGTCGGTTTACCGTGGGTAGGAGGTTACTGGAATATTGGTGATAAATGTCGGGAATTATCTGCCATTGAATTTTTTATATATTCAGCACGGCAGATCCCATTATGTCTTCTCTGGGCTTTATACATTTTTCATTCTCGTGACAAAACGTGTCTTCGAACTTCACTCGTCTACGTGACAAGTTTTTTTTTACCCGTGAAACGCTCGTCCGTTGACGCCCTTTGTGTCTCTTTATTTTCTTTTACGCTGCCTTTTGTCCCCAACGTACGAGGACAATGGCTCACGATCGTTTTCTACGTTTATGTTGCAGGTATGTAAGCGGACTGTGATTTTGATCCATCCAATCGTACGTCAGTCTCATGCTGGGTCTACGAGTCCCGTTAACAGGAACAAAGAAAATGGCTGGTCGATGAGTATTTTTTATATTGACACGCAAATACGCGTGAACGTGCCAAAATGCGTTACGCATACCGATCATCCATTCTTGTCCAAAAATGGCCAGAAAACTTGGGGAACGCGATCGATGCGCGGTAGTTGGGGACAAAAATTTATCAGAGCGAGGGATTGGACAACTTTGGGGATCGGGTGATTTTAATATGAATATTTTTTATGCGTCGTGGGATACAAGGGATGTCAATGGGCAAATGCTCTTGGAGGGTGAAAATAATACTGGGTTACAATATGTAGGTACCGGCATGAATTTTCTTTATATACAGAACTGACGATGAAATCCGGCCGATCTCTCTTCTCAGAGATTAATCTTACAAAATGGCACGGCTTGGGACGAGCTCTCATATTTTCTGCTTATTCTTAACCACCCCTAGCTGCGGATCAGACGTTATTAGACCGTATTAAAAATTTGGCTGCTTGGCATTTCACTCCCTTGACTGCTTGCTTTGTCTTCGTGTTGCTTAGCCGATTAAAAAAAAATTCAAGACGTAGAAAAAATTGGGGAGAAAATTTTTTTATTCTCCAGTATCCCTTATCCGTTATAATCTATCCGGTGGGAAGAATCTTTAATTTTTTTTATGAAATACAGGTAAACGTGGCGGGGATGCTAATCGGTCACCGTGGGACGATGAGTCTTGTTCTTGCTTCTGGGGTCGATGGGTGGGGGGTTCGTTAATATTAATTAGCCACGGTGACATCATCCCCACTAAATATTTGATGGGCCGCGCACCCGGATAATTCCCTTGGGCTAATCACTGCTTAAACTCCCTCGTTCGGCCTTATCAAGAACAGGGGGATGAATGCTGGTTGCTACCTTTGCGAGAAGTGGAAAATCAGGAAGAACCTTCGGGTGAAGTAAGAGGAATAGGAGTCTCCACTTATCCACTTTCTCGTCGTTAAGCCCCGACCGTGTAATCGTTACTAATTTATCGTAGCTGGCAGCGTTACCGCGACTAATCCCCACTGGGAATATCATCCCTGCAAATTGAGGGTAGAACAGAAGAATATGAAGGGTGAAAGTGGAGAAGTTAGAGATGAAGGAAGCGAGGCACTTCCCGAAGAGGGGAAGTCCCCGAAGTGCCTAGTACGAGAGGACCTTGTGGAGCCACCGGAAAAGGTTTTATAACGGGGAAGGGAAACTATTAGAGGGGGAGGTGGAGGGGGTGGAAATAGATTATACCAAGGAAATTGGAGGTTTCTCCAGAACATATTACCCTCTCAATTCTCTGCTGCTCGCTGGGAATGAACTGTTGGAGAGGGTGGTTTTGAGTTCGAAATCAGCCACGGCAACTAGTCTGAACCCTCTAACCTTTGGCTTCTGTACTTCCTGCCTGGCGGATCAAGGGGGATGATGTAGGTGGCCGGCAACGGGTGAAACGACAGAATAAACCCTGACGGGCAAGGGGCTAGTACCACCCTGGGTTAGTTCCGGGTCGGCTCGTGGGCGGAAATGAAAGCCCCCCAAGCTAAACTTTCGTAATGAAGGCGTCGCCAAGTGTTTACCCGGTGCGCTTGCTAGGAGTCAACTGTATCGGTTGCAAAAGGGGGTTGGGTGCATCTATTTATCCCTCTTCGTCTATTCACTCCTCGCTAGGTCCTCCCTTTGAATTCTCTTGCGTCTCTTAAATTCTTCAGCCTTACTGCCCCTCCTCTACTCTCAACCCTTCGTATCCTCCATACAAGCCGCCTCCATTTATCTCCTTACTCACAGAATTCGCCGAGTCTTGTGGGAAATTATGATTCACCAGAAACTCGCTCGCTCTGCCCCTTAAACTTTTGTCGTGTTTCCCTTGTTTTACCTTTTACTTTATCTCTTGGTCTACGTCCCCACGAAGCTAACAGGGTGTACAGAAATCCCGGGTGGATACAACCAACCCCTACGAGTCCTCTGAAGATTCTCGAAAAATTCTTTATTTTTTTCCTCCTATTCTCGACTCTTCGCTACCCTCTATGCGTTCTCACCCTTCTGTACATTCTGCTCGAAAGCTTCTTCTTCGGTATCGCGTAAATTTAATCCGCTTTCTTCTTCCGGCAGTGCTTCCTGAATTATTAAGGCAAGAGCAGAGCTCGGTACGTTTGTACGGTTCTTCTTGCGGAAAATTTATAAGGGGTGAGAAAAGGATAGTTCGTGGTAACGGTGCGCGTGCAAGGGGTTGAAATTAAAAAAAAAAAAACGTGAGGACCGGATGGATTGCGGTTTTCGAAATACCACGTGACTCGCTTCAGGATGCTGAACGTGATAATCGCAGACGGTATACCCCTTTCTCACCCTTTCTCTAGCCACCCCTTATGTGTATCACACAGCCTCACTTACCTCATCCCCTGCCAAGTTGAACCAGTACGTAACTCGGGGAAACGACTCTGCAGAGAACAGCGGGACCGCTGTGTACCAGACTCGTAATAACTAACCATAACCAACCCCCGTACCTAATACACAAACTAGCAACCCTTAACGGCCCGGCGACTTCAGACAGAAGTCGCAGGCATTGTGCGCCAACCAGCCTGTCTCCCTCCCCATTGTCGTTCACTGTCAACCCCCGCAACAGTGCTGTTACCCCTTTCAGCTAGCTATGTCTTGCAACACCTCGACTTAATAGAAACTACCCTTACCAAACATTCTCAATACTAAACTCATTCCTGAAACCTTGTACCGCTTATCGGTACGACTGTTAATTATAGTTACTAATTTATCGTACCAGCCCTTATTATACCACGTGCTCTATATAACAAACAAAAATCACGATCAACCTTATTACTTGACTTATCAAGCCTTTAATTAAAATTTCGAAAAAATCTTATCATTCTGATAAGTGTATATAGTTATCCAAAAAAATTATTTTTTTTTTTTACAAATAACTCGTTAATTTCATGCACCCTTGTGGGAATATAAAAAATAGCGTTTAATCCTATTTTTCATTTCCATTACATATCCTCTTCAAGCTCCAAAGGGCGTACACACGGCAAAGTGGTATGGTAGGGTCGAATTTACAGCTCCATATAATTTCGTCGAATAGGTAAAATCGTCGATTTTAACAACCACGCCCCGCGGCAACCCTTTCCTTGTCCGTTGACGAGCTGTCAATAGTTTGTCGCTGTCGGCGAGGCTGTCGCTGTTGTTCCCATGTGTGTCAGCCCACAAGGGCGGCTGATATCGCGTGCGGTTAGCTGATACTAGGGACATACGTATTGCCTTTCCGTTGCGGATTGGCACGCATGTCAAGCGTGCATAACGTAACGCGACTGTTTCGGTCACTCGTAACGAGCGACGAGTTTCGATCGTCACATAGAAACGTCGTGGTCGGCTACACAATCAGCTTGTGCATGCGAAATTACTGTCATCCCTACGTGGCACTTTGGGCTCAATGACCCTATTATGGTTTTCATATATGTTTTACGGTTTGTTTGACGATTGGTCGTCATTTTGGTATCGCAAATCTACCGGTCAACATTGCCTTGATGTTTCCTGACAAAATTGTAGATACTGTACTTTGACGTGATGTCAGGTCACGTGTTGGTCGAGCCGTAAAAATATTCATTTGGAATTGTTCGTGAGAGCACGAAGAAAAATACTATTGAAAATTTCATGTGCAAAATCTTTTGATACGCAGTGTATTTTAAGGGTTGGAGGGTGGTAGGATACGTAGAACTTTTGTCGGATGAGAATAGTGAAAAGTTACGCGTTCTCCTATAGAAAATGACGCATACGTCACGAGGGGTAGTTTTAGACAGTTGTTAAAGGGACGTGGAGATAGCTGAAGGGTGAAATTAAAATACACAGCTTATCGAGCCTGCAAGCACCCTTGCGTTTCCACGAACGGGCGGGACGATTCTGTGGAACCTTAACGGGAATCATTGGAATCAAAACGTTGGACAATCCCGAGTGAGTTAGCCAGGGGGATGTTCTCATCTTTTTCTATCAAGGGAGGGATGAGAAGGGTCGGCGGGATAAAAATACCTCACGAATCACGCTCACCCTGCTCGGGCGTGAAAACGGATGAGGCGTGTAATCATTGTCGAAGTTGAAGGATCAACCCCTGTTCCCGCAACTAGAGAGGGGTGCTACTCTCCGGTCCTTATATATATATATATATATATATACATTCAATGCACACCCCCTAGAGGTACGAGGGTGAGGAAATATTTTGTGGTCAGAAAAGAAAAAAAAAAAGTCCCTAAGGGAACGTAAGGGAGTCCCCATTGGACACCCCACGACGACAATTATCGCACCCCATGCAAATCGCTTCTAATACCTAGTGTCGCCTTCCCCATTGACCAATGGGAATTTCTGGCCCAAGAGTGCAACTCCGCGAGTTACTCTTTTCAGGAGTCTCCGGGGGTGAATTACTGAGGTACCAGGAATTCTGTTCTCAGTTGCAACTCCCCCCCTCCCACGTATAGGTTATACCTTGCTGTACATTGATCGCTAAGGTTTTCTTTTACTATATAACGTACCTGTCGTCGCTGTCCTTTCACGGGACACGCATATACGACGACTATTTTCCCTGGCGAACACATTCGTTATTCGAGCGGTCGATGTCGGGTAATTGAATACACGGCTTTTATGCATCCACTCCTACCCCTGTCCCAGCCAATGGCACAGCGACGTGCCAGGGGTGTGTTCCGCTGTTCCAGGGGTTTTATAGTGGCGGTCGGAATTAATGAGGGCCCGTGTTTTCACGGCGGACCGAGTGTGGCGCAGATTTCATTTCACTATTTATCCCCCAGGAATACATGCCACGGACCGTTTTCATCCCTTGCTACGTCCCCCACGTGCTTCAACTGGTTGGTCCCGTGCCTCTCTCTCTCTCTCTCTCTCTCTCTCTCTCTCTCTCTCTCTCTCTCTCTCTCTCTCTCTCTCTCTCTCTCTCT
>JARQTG010000328.1:0-10834 GCA_030142615.1 Syrista parreyssii
TGTAGCGAAACGACGCACCACCAAATATTTTAATTGATTTATTCGTGACCGCCAAAAAATCAGGCGTCGATGAAGCCCCTATGCAAATGTAAATGTTCAAGAATAAAACATTTTGGGGCCAATTTCACATTGAAATTTCTTGTTGCTTTTCCAAAAACTCAGTTGACCTCCAAATTTTTTAAATGATCCACCAAAAACCGCCAAAAAACCACCAAAATAATGGCACAGGCTAAAATTTGATAAGTGAAATTTGCAGGTCTAACTTCACATAGCTAGATTGCGCTGAATGCTGTAAAGCTGATACTCAAAAACGCTGGCTACTCGTTCAAAACTCTGCTTACGACCGCTTACTGCCGCTTACTCAGTGCTGTATCGGCTGAACACATCCATTGCACGATGGTTGCTTCGACTAACATCACGCTGTCAGCATGCGTTCTCCCTAGCAGCAGGGCGGATAATGTTTTTTAGATTTTTTTGCCAAACCGCGACTCAACATTGGTGATAATTAGAATTTTCGTTACTAGCAAACGATTACGCTTCCACTAATCCCTAGTAGAACGAAATTTGTTAATAAATAACAAGTAGTTTGGCTAACTTAACGCAAAATTTATTTTTAACGTTCCAAGAAAACTATCAACCAACAAACATTGTAATTAAGCCAACAATGATCAACAAACGACTAACAAACAATTAGTGGAAGTAAAAATTCCTAATCATTATTGGTTGGCCAACTTCACACCAGTCAATCACAAGCAGTCACGAGCAGTCACGAGCATGTGTTTTGGTGGCAAGAACAAAATATTTATTGCTAACATATTAATTATGATTCAAATACATAATAAATTTTAATTTTTATATAACGTGATAGTTATCATGATTTATTTACAATTCGTAGATTTCATTAAATGATATGGACGATATTTAGTATTATTGCGTTTTTTAGTTTCTAAAGGTTATATCGTGCAACTTAATGCACCATGAAACCCCAAAATAATAAAGAAACCATTAATCTTTTGGAGTTATTGTCGGAAAGTAATTGCGAAGGGTCTGATATAATTATAACGCCGAGAAAAAAAAGAGTGAAACGGTGAGTAATATAATTAGAATATAATTGTCAATCTCCTTAGATATATAAGATACATTTTAGCATAATTGTATTACATGCGTTCTTGTACTATTTTTTAAATGTTAATTTATCAAATTTGATTTATGTAATGGAGACTGCCCTACTACTATTATTATTAAAAATATATGTTTAGAAAATCATGAAACTTTGTCTAAGTAAATCTTTGGATTGGAAATTAGAAATTTCAATGTTTAAAAAGTTCAAAATAAAATTCTTACATATATCTTTAATAAAGCAGTCACAACATTTATGTAAAACAACGGTTACATTATAAATTTAATTAGTTATACTATTAGTTTAAACATATTTCTTTACATGTTTCTTATGATATTGTCAATGTTTCAGGAAATATCGATCTAATAGTGCAGTGAAAACAAGACATGATGAATTCTATAGTTCTACTCGGTCACAAATAACTGTGATTTCCTTGTGGCTCGCTGTTATTCTGGTAACATTTTGGCTTGTGTCTTTAACATGGTTGACTGTAATGTTGTATGGAGAAATTGGCAGAATGGATTTTTCTGTTAAAGCAGGTATGTTTTCTTGTGCAATCATTAGACAAGACATGTCTTAATAAAGTTTTATTGCTGGATATTACTCAAACAAGGGTTGTTTACTTTTAAAAGTATACAACCAGTTAAAAATATTTTTTTTGTATGTTTAAAATCTAATTAAGAATGAAAAAATTATTTCAAAGATTTAGAATATGAAACAAATATTTTTTTAAACTAATAATATATATGCAATGTAAGACCAATTACATTTTATTGTGTTTGGCTTTGTAATCTCATAATATTGTATATTAAGATGTGAGCACATCCATTCAATTAACTCTGTAACTGCTAAAAATAGGATGAGTTACTTAAAATCTGCATAAAAAACACATTTCCTGCTATAGTAATCTGTAGAACAACTACTTGTTCCAGAGCCTTGGCTTTAGTTTGTTTAAAAGAAACAATTTTGAAGAATAACTTGATATCATATATAAGGTACTTATAGGTTTTATCAAACCATTTTACATATTTTTTAATTATGTCCTGTTATTAAGTTAACATCGCGAGAAATATTTTAAATTGATTTCCGTGATTCGCTCGCTTTGATTACAAATATTTAATGAAATGAATACTGTAGAAACAAACCAGCAATAAAAGTTAAGTATCGCAGTAGGAAGTAAGAGACATAATTAATAAAAACTAATATATGTGTACCTTTCAGAAAATTCTATATGAAAAGAAAGAAGAGATGTATATTGTAGGAAGAAACATTGTGACTGTACATTTTTGATTGTGCAACCGAAGAACTGTAAAATTCATGCAACAATGTTTCTTCCAACATATACCTTCTCTTACTTTTCATACGCAATTTAATCTTTTTTAATAATTTTCTGAAAGGTACACACATATTAGTTTTTTATTAGTTATGTCTCTTATTTTGTATTGCGATACTTAACTTTTATTGTTGGTTTGTTTCTATACTATGAACAGCTTTTTGGAGTCATGCTCCTGTTTCTGGTACTTTTTATGACAGTCGCTCTAATAATTTATGTCCTGTATCTATCTCTTCATTGATATTAACTCTTTGGACATCGTAGTGAATTTATTTACTTTCCAATGTATAATTCAAACTAAGTAATTATTAATTTGTTATTTATCTTACTTTTGTTAATATGGACTTAGCAAAATTAATAATGGATGCCAACCATAAGAATATTGCATTATTATATTATTTATAGGTATAAATTTGATTTAACAGGAGTAAAATTTTACCTGAAGAGGAACCCAATCAAGGATTGATACGTTGTGAAATAATACTCATTAGCCGTTTTAATTTATACCCTAGCTGTAAATAGTCAACATCTGCAGATCATAAAATTCAATCAGTACCAGTCGACATTTCTACATATTATGAATTTCTTATTTCTATTCGCGCACACATACGTACATCACACACACGTACGCGACTTTCAAGCAGCTCTAATAAGACGTTTAGTCGCTGACCGTGTTAAAATATATAAATCTAAACACAATTATCCTTTAATTTCGTACACAAGAACATAAATTTGTTATACCTTCCTTGAAAATAATTTGATAAAAGCATTCGTTTCCTATCAGTTTAATGCGAACCTCCATCGAGCAACAATTATTTTAATCAATGAGAAATAAATGCACAATTTTGGTGTGGATGTATAGATTTAATTAATGATAACAGGTGTGATTCCTAGTTTCTGGACCAGTGATTATAAGTATTTTGAATTCAATTGTGTAGTGAAGCATTATGTTTTTTTTTTTTTCAATTTTCATAACTCATTGTGAGTTAAATGATAATTACATTTACATGGTTTTTTTAATACACCATTTAATACACCAGTTATGCAGTCATTGTGCAATGATATATTGCAGTTGTATTTCATTGTCGAATATTGTCATTACTGGTGTAACTTCCGAATTACGATTGCATATTATCGATAAAGTAGGAAATGAAAGACCAATTGACTCTACTTTTTCGATTTTTAAATGGTTTGTTTAAGGTCAAATCTTTCAAGATATTACTCGAGATTGGCCTGTTCTCCGCGCTCTATCAAGGGGACAACGCGTACTTGAAGTCACCGAATCAGAAAAGGTTTTAATGCAGTATAGTACTGTATTCAAATAGTATAAGAGTAAAGGGGTAGGACCCAACGCGCAGTCATTTTCAAGATAAATCGATCGAAAAAATATAGCGTAACTTATATAGATGTTTTGTAAATCACAGTAGCGAGAAGACTGGGTAATTTCTGAACTGAGCGGCCAACCATCACGCTGCCGACCCGGGTTCGATCCCTGTGACGATCTCTGTGAGTTTGCCTAGAGACGTCTTAGGAGATGCACGCATTAGCGATCGCTCCGTGACTACCTTTTCTATACCACAAAGAAACAAAGGAAAATAAGTGCTACATTGTATCAACTAGCGTTAAACAGGGCATAATTCTGCGGCGATGATTAAGTTCGTAGTGATACAGTTATTGTGCTTATTTTTTAAAAGTGAAATACTGTTAGCCCTATACTGTTTTTGTGATGGGGGGTACCCTAACCTCTGTAGAGGTCCCGACTTATCCCCCTACCCGCTAGTATGGCAAACAAACACTGATAGGGAAAGCGAGGAAAGCAATGACGTTCCTCATAACACTGATATAAGATCCGACGTCCCATCGATAAATAAACCCACCACGACCTCTGACCACAAGGATAAAGAAAATGTGAACACTCTGCGTTCTGCTGTATCGCACACAGGCACATCACATGGAAAACCACCTCAAAGATAGCAATGGCCGAGTCTAAAGTCTAACGCAAATTGTACAACATTAAAAACTATATAAAAGTGTCTTTAAGGAATTTAATAAGCTACTATTATCGATTGCGTCCAACTTGGTTGGGAAAAGGCCTTTATCCAGATCGAGAAATGCTAATGGAAGAGGCAGGACAATGCAAAACGTCGAAAACCACTGAAGTCAAAAGCACCTTGTACTGTAAGAATTGTGAAGAACATGGACACCCAGCCTCTAATAAAGGCTGTCTCTTCTTACAATTTGCAAAAGAAATGAAGAAATCAGCTAGAGAACAGCAATCCAACAATAAGCGATTAACTACCTGTCTGAATCGTAAACTGCCAGGTTTCACACGGATTATGCAATTGTTCTTCCGCAAAAGCAATGCAAGCATTTCGATGTTGTTGTGCCTGAATGTCTCGGCGTCGAAGGACTTCGGGTCGAGAGGTTAGGTTAAGGAGTTGGAACCCGCGTGAATGTAATAAGACAGTGAAGATTTAGTGAAACAAAACAAGAGGATAGATACAGTTAGTTGGCGTTCGTCGATTCGGTAATGAATAAGTACAATACTATTCTTAGCTATCTTTCTGTACGAGTCTACTCTTCGAGACCACCCATTTCGTTCGGAAATTGACTGTAGACTGTCCTTTCTCGGAGGTGTAGCCATAAGCTGCACTGTCGAATCGTGCAATTCAATTTATCGTGGCGCAATTGACCATGTTCGGAATTCTCGGTCGTCAAGCCGTTTGCCTTCCTGACTTAGCTGATTCCCGCACATGTGGACTGGACGGCCTAGCGACCGCGCATTCGCGGGGTCAGGGTATTTGGGGCGCAACATCCCTCCCTCCTTTAATCAAAATCGCATAAGAGATTTTTGTTCCTACGCCTTCCAGCGTAGGCCCTGATCACCTCGGGAGTAGGCTCGTGTTTCATGTTTATTTGAGACACAATAAGCTGCGCACATCATTCGTTCTTCGAATTAATGTTTTACTCAAGTGGGCTGCCCGTCTCATTGGTCTGGTTACATGGACCCTGGTCGGTCCACCGAGTTTTTTTTGAGCCGGCTCTATTCAGCGTAGCTCGTAGGCCTTCTGGCCTAGATATTAAGGGTTCTAGGTGTATGCTCATTGCGCGTGATACCGCAGCTGGAGACATGGTCCGTGCTGCCGGTGTCGAACCGCGCTTTCGTACGGGCTATCGTACTTAGGGAGTAAAACCCTACATTATGATAGTATTGTTCATAGTGCTGATAGTCATTGTCCAGACTTGCTTTGATGTTTGCCATTCGCGTTCCTAGGCGCGCTAATTCCTCGGGGTTTCGCAACACATTCATCAACTTCACGTTTTCACTGTCACTATTTACTCGCTTATTTCTATTTTTGCGCTTCCACCGAGGACAACTCGCACAATCGATTCGGTGTTTGGTGTAATATTTTGCGAGGGTGTGGCTGTGGGGCCTGACGTGCTGCGCCAATTGTTAAGTGTCGACGTCCATCCTTTTCTTTTGACTGTACATCTGGACCGGTTGTCTTGGGATGAGTTTTCTCAAAAATGACTTTTCTTCTCCTTTTAGGAGGGATTGGTGATCCCTTCTCGTCGGCGCGACTGGCCCGAGTGGGAGAAGATCTTCGTTCAGCGGGCCCTGGATGCCTGTCTCCTCCGGTAACGCTGTCGTCGGGCGGTCGACATCTTGTAGGGCAGAGGCTCTTTCGCGACGGACGACCCCGCGAATTACGAGGACCTGCTCGGACTGCGTCGCTTATTTGGGGTGGACGTGAATTGTAACGCGACTGTGTTTAGTTCTAATAAATAAAGTGTAGTAGTTATTTCCTAGTGTGATCTTTCGAATCTGTTTTTTCCTCATCTCCGACGTACATCCTCAACTCGGTTCCTCTCCAGTGCTCGACGAAGTGTTTGAGCCGATTTGCGTGTACCACCATTGTCTTTAGACCCATTTTTAAAGTGTAGTTGACGGCTGAATCCCTTGTGATAACCTCGTAAGGGCATATCCACTTTGGGGTCAGTTTTGCAGTACGCCCGCGCCGTACGGCTTCGTTGTGGAGCAGGACCCGATCCCCCATTTGGTATTCTTCCAATTGTGCTTTCGCGTCGTAAGTCAATTTTGACTTTTCCTTAACGTGCTGTAGGTTGTTCCGGGCTACGGTCCGTGCGGCGCGTAGCTTTTCGCGAAGTTCTTGCGCGTAGTTTTCGTGCGTGTAAGTGCTCTGCGGCTCTTGTTTTTTGGCCGTTGAGAGCTCCGCATCGCGTCCGAACACTATCGCGTACGGGAATATACCTGTGGCTGTATGCGGCATAGTGTTATACGTAAACATCGCGTAGGGCAACTATTCATCCCAGTTTCTGTGGTCATCGTCGATATAGTTTTTAAGGTATTCGGCCAATGTTCGATGCGAACGTTCTAATGCATCGTTGCTCTCGGGATAGTACGCTGTCGTCTGGATTTTTTTTTATCGTGAACAGTTTGCACACTTCCTTAGAGGTGGCGCTCAGGTAATTCGTTTCTCTATCTGAGAGTATGGATTCTGGTGTTCTGTATCTGTAGATGATTTCTTCGACGAGTGCCCTCGCCACCATTCGGGCTTCCTGATCGAGAATAGCGATGGCCGCACTATATTTGGTGAGAGCGTCCTGAAAGGTGACTATATATTTGTTTCCGGAGGCTGTCTCTGATAGCGAGTAGCTCCTTCAGTCGTGGTGTAGTTTGGATAGAAGTAGACCTTGCCCTGCGATAGGATAGCGCCGATTGCCTTGTCGGACGCGTCTGTTGTTACGATGAACGGTTTCTCGAAGTTCGGATACTGCAACACGAGAGCTGTTGTCAAAGCCCTTTTTAGCTCTTCGAAAGCGGCATCTCGGATTGCGGTCCATTCGAACTTTGCATCTTTACGAATGAATTTGGTCAAGGGCTTGGCGATTTGCGAAAAGTCCTTGATGAACTTCCTGTAGTAACCGGCCAAACCCTGACTGAACTTCCTTGAAGTTTCTAGACACGGGGAATTCTTTTACCGCGGCGAGCTTTTCGGGGTCAGCCCGAACACCTTCATCTGAAATGTGTCCCAGGTAGTGCGTTTCCTTCCTCAGGAACCGACACTTGCCAGGTTGTAGAGCCAGCTTGACCTCCCTTAACCGTTGGAATACTTCCTTCAGGCGAGTGTTATAGTAGTTATAGAAGGAGAGTTCTGGCTCAAGATTCCTGCACCGACACGATACCGACATCCGGGTTCGCGTCCGTGCTAAGTTAGCGATGTTGACGCCCCCTGTGGATGGTAAGTTAGGGCGATTGGACCCCCTATGAAAGACTTTTGCTTACCGACACCTCCGGAATTTTGAAGAGGGTGCGCGCGCACGAGTCGACGTTGCTGACCCCCTTCATAGGCTGACGTCATCGGAAGGGGGGCCCTAGTTTTACGTCAGATATCAAGGATTTTACGTCAGATATCAGGGATTGTATAGATGGAATCTAAGAATCATTAAAAAATGGAGAAATTCATTTAAAACGGTATATATTTTAACTCATCATCACCCTCATTCACAATAACAATAATTTTTATCTGCTCGTTTGATTCTCTTCGCCTACCTTTGAATTCTCAGATTGACGTTCACCGGAGGCTGAGTTTCCTAAAGTTTCCTGAAACCTCTCGCAGTATTACCCTGATCCGATCTAGTAGGATTCCCATGTGTCGCTAAATTTTCGAATGAATTATCGTTTGCGAACGTGATGCGACGATGCCTTTCAGAATCAGGGAGATCTGAACTACGCAGCTACTCATGATACCGATCTCTTCGAAACTGCTCTCTTTCTCTTGTAGCCCGATCGCGTTCTGCTCCCTGTGATTGTCCCATTTGAGGTTACCTCGCACGTACCTTTTTCGTTGATTATCGTTCTTGCAATGATAGTATCATACAACTGTAACGTTATTTATATAGAAAAGGTTTACTATAGGAGGTGGTGCTGGGAACAGGCCACTTATGTTTGCTTAAATTAGTAGAAATATAAAATATTACTTGAAGAATACTTATTTTATATATTTATTACATTGAAATTTTATAATATGAGTACATTTCGATCGTTGCGAGGATGACAGCGACGAATTCATTTTCCAATTAAACTGAAATATAGAATATATAGCTTGATTTTTCTAATACTTTTGAAATGAGATGGAAAAAATGTTTTCTTATTCGCACCATTCACATCACTTAATCGGAGGAACCAATACTCATTGCTATTTCTTACAGCGAGTTTGGTTATAATGCCCACTAATTCGGCAAACACAGCATTATTATTATTCTCCGGTCGGTACATTAGTAGCCCTACGGCTACAGTTTCCCTAACAGCCGCATCGGAAGCCCTTTGTATCCATTCCATGGAGACGGAAATTTTAATGTATCTCACTCCCGTTCGTCTATACTCCATTCTATAATCAATTTTTTATTTATTCTCACATTACCATTTTTCAACCATTTTAAATTAACACTTCACTTACGCAATATCCAGGATAAAGTGAACTCACGTAAAAATTGTACACTCCTGTTGAACTTTAATCGACTAACTGTTCGAACTTCGCACTCCGACGCTAGTGAAATGTCAAGTGAGCTGCAATCTCACTATACTTCTTATAGGGTGCCAATGTTTAGGCTTAGTGAATAACGCGTCAAGTCCTTCTACATATCATTAACATTACCTCAGCCGAGACGGTTGACAGTTTCGGCGAGCCTGAAATATAGGGTTACTCAAAGGCTAGATAAGGTGTTCGGCATATGTCTTTGATGGCTATGAGCTTCCGACGATTGTATATATTACCGCCGAGCTGAATAATGTTCTTGGAATAACGCACATTAATAAAGGGATGAAAAATTTTATTTTTAGAAATAGGTGATGAGGGGAGCTCATGCATTAGACTTATAAAAGACCGCTCACGATGTAGAGCAACCATTGATGTTCGAACCTCATCGAGTGTACCTTATTGTAAATGCTTTTAACGAGGGAAAAAATAGATTTTGCAAAGTGTAAGAAATTGATTAAGATTATGGAAGAAGCATATAAACTGCTGAAGAAAGAATCATCGATTGTGGAAGTTACAAAGTGGACAAAGTTTGGTACTCAAAATATTCGACTTCTGAACAAAATTCTGAGGAACGTTGCGCTTACGATCGGAGAGAAAACCAAAATCTTGACAACCATTGGAATACTTAAATCGTTGAATGAAAAATTTAAACAGCACCTTCAAAAAAGATGTGAAGGAACGGTGAGAGAGAGAAGAAGTGACAGAGTACGTTGGGATGAGTTGGAATCAGCCTTCAGGGGGAGAATAAGAACGGGAGTGATAGCAAATTTGTGACACAAGGACTTGAAGCGTTTTCTGGAAGATTCAAGAAAACTGTTCGCTGTTAGAGTGAAAGATGCGCTCCGAAAAGATGGAAATTTGAAGGTGAACGTCGTTTTGTCCTGTAAATTCGAGACTATGAAAGGCGGTGAGCTTATTGAGGATCTAAAGTTCTTTAATACGAAAAACGAAGTTATTCTATCATCCACGGAAATCAGTGAGTGGTTTAATGTCAATGTACTGGAAAAACTATTAACTAAAATCGAAGACTTCCAAGAAAGAGAATCAGGCTGGTCTTTGTTGGAAATAATAAACTTGGCGGTAAATATCAACAGATATATACCGATACATGGTGGTTTGTCGACCTTCATCGAGTTGCCTAAGAACGTGCGGAACAAAAAGGCAGTGGTGAATATTATAAATAACGATCCGTATTGTTTTCTCTGGTCCGTTACGACAGCTCTTCATCCAGCTAAAAAAAATGTAGACAGGATCAGTTCGTACCCACATTTTAGCTCGGTGCTAAAGTACGAAGGTATAAATTTTCCTATTGGCTTAAAGGACATTCCAAGATTCGAAGCGATTAATGATATAGTGATTAATGTTTACGGTATAGAACGCGATGCGAATAAGGGTGGTAATGAGATAGTACCACTTTAGTTAAGTCAACACAGATCAAATAAATTTCCAATTCATCTTCTGATGGTGGAAAGTGAAATTGACGTGGATAGTGATGATGATGATGATGATGATGATTTGAACATGGAACTTTTTTCAAAAAGTGTAATTTATCATTTCGCTTGGATCCGAAATTTATCTCGACTGCTAAGTTCTCAAATTTCAAAACATAACGGCCATATTAGACTGTGCGATAGATGCTTGTGCCATTTTCAAACTGAAAACTCTTTCGAAAAACATAAACTCGATTTTGTGAATATAAATAAGTACAGTAGAACGTCGATTATCCGAACTAATTGAGACTAACTACCATTCGGATAATCGAAAATTCAGATGACCGAACAGGAGTTGTTTGTTGGAAAAAAGGCAAGATTGAAACGC